>CAWUFW010021432.1:0-121032 GCA_963921515.1 Calotriton arnoldi | reverse complement strand
CCATAGAAATTCACAGAAAAAAACAATAGGTTTCAGGAACGTTATAGTTAGTTGGACATTTCACTCGTACAAAACCATAGAAATTCCGGCGTTATAGTTAGTTCAGCTAACTATAACTCGCGCCCCGCAATGCACTGCTGATGACGTCACATATTACATCATTCATGACATGGTCAGTGACATCACTGATGACATCACTGATGACATCTCAAATGACATCACTGATGACATCACTGATGACATCATCCAGTGACTGTGTGTTTCTGTAAAGTTTAATTTTGTTTTATATATATGCCAAGCTGTATTGAAGAATGAGTGGGTGTATAAGTGTCTGTATGGAGGATTTAGTAGGTACGTGACTGACTGTATAAGTGAGTGATTAAATGTGTCTTTCTGAATGCATGGGTTAGTGACTAAACTGTGTGAAAGTCTGTATCAGTCTGTCTGTTGTTGTGTAAGCTGCTGCATGGGTTGGTGAGTATCTGCATGAGTGTCTATATGGGTTATTGATTGCTTGCCTGAGTATTTGTATGGCTCCCTGAGTGTGTGTGTGTGGGTGGGTGGGAGGTGTGTGACTCTGTGCATAGATGTGTGAGTGGTTGATTCACTGGGTGTATGGGTTCAAGAGTGCATGTGGAAACAGCTGTATGGGTGGGTGAGTGTGTGTATGGGTGTGTTGGTGAGTGAATGGATGTCTCAGTGGTACATGTGCAAGTAAGTACATATGTAAAAGGCAGTATATGTGAGTGATGGTGTATATAAATAACTATATGTGAGAGTCAGTAATTGTGAGAGTGGCTGCATGGATGAGTGTGTATTTGTATCAGTGATTCTATAAGAGAGTAATTATGTGTTAGTATCTGTATGAATAAGTGAGGTGGTGTCTGTATAACTGTATAGGTGAGTAAATGGAAGTATGATTGATTCTTTGCATGACTGACTAGGTGTGTGAGTAACTCTGGATATGTGGCAGTGTGTGAGTGTCTGTATAGGTGTATGAGTGCATATGATAGTGTTGTATTGATGAGTGACTGCATGTATGAGTGACTGTATGGGTGAATGAGTGGATGTGTGTGTAGACCTAGGAATCAGTCAGTGCGTATTTAGTAACTGGTATTGATGTGTCTATTTTTTCGAAAATGGTAGTCTGTGTTTTAGAGTGGGTGTATCAAAGGTTATATTCAGGTGTGAGGAGGTGCATCAGATTTTCACGTGGATGATGTCCTCAGTGATGTCATCAGTGATGTCATTTGAGATGTCATCAGTGATGTCATCAGTGATGTCACTGACCATGTCATGAATGATGTAATATGTGACGTCATCAGCAGTGCATTGCGGGGCGCGAGTTATAGTTAGCTGAACTAACTATAACGCCGGAATTTCTATGGTTTTGTACGAGTGAAATGTCCAACTAACTATAACGTTCCTGAAACCTATTGTTTTTTTCTGTGAATTTCTATGGTTTTTTAAATGCTAATTTCTAACTATAACGTGCCTGAAACCTATGGTTTTTTCAGTGAATTTCTATGGTTTTTAAATGCTAATTTCTAACTATAACGTGCCTGAAACCTATGGTTTTTTCAGTGAATTTCAAAGGTTTTTTAAATGAAAATTTGTAAGTCTAATGTACCTCAATCCTATGTTTTTTTAATTTTATATATGTATATACATATATATATATTTTAAAAAAATTGTGAATAATTTTTAGTTAGGAAAACTATATTCATTCTCTCTTTTTTTTTATATATTATACAGAAGTCGCGCACCCTTTGCGCATCCTACACGATGGCTGCGCGCATTCCGGTAGCCATTTTGAAAAGTCGCGCTGGGGTCGCGATTTCGGCGTAATTTGTAAAGTATGAAATATCTTTAAATTAATTATAAATAAAAGTTTTCCTTTAAGTGTTTGTCTAAATTTATTAATAAAAGTATTTTTAAAGTATTATTTTCAATATAATTTCGACGAAAGTAAAGTTATGAAATGCGCAGTGTAGCCGCTTAATGTGCGCAACATCTCCCCGCGCGTATTTCCGGGGTCGTGCCGTGATCACGCTGAGATCGCGCCGAAGTCGCGACTTCGGCGTATTTTTAAAGTTGAAAAAATGACTATAGAAAGTTTGAATATGACATTAGACTGAACAGTTTTGCTAATATACTTATTAAAAGTTTATAGAAATTTTTATTTATAGTGTATAATGATATATATGATTTTTGCGGGTGTGCGACGGGTGCGTGACGAGTGCCCGCACCCTACGCGACTTCATGTCAGCAAAAGAAAAAAGGAATCTGATTGGTTGAAATCAATTTCATTGTGAAAGAGGGAGGATCCATCCTTCTGATATTTCCCTTACTTTTTGTCCTTGATAGAGAGAAGAACCTGTTTCTTGCTTCTCTTTATATTGATATACCTTTTTTGTGTGTTTGTTTATTTTTAATACAACTATGTCTTCTAGTTTTGCCGAAGTTGATCCACTTGCAGTAGAGGAGGAAGAACAGATGGTGCAGCAGAAGAAGAAAAGAAAGGAAAGCATCGTTTGGTCCTTTTTAGTGTACAATAGGACCTGCGATGGATGCCGCTTCTGCCTCCCATACCCTGGAAAGGCACGGTACGGTCATACTGCAGTGGGACGCACACTCGTTGACCTCTCATGGCACTGCTCCACACTTCGGGGAGGGCGCTTTCCATTAGCTGCGTTTTCTGATGACGTGTCGCGCCGGCCCAGTCCAACAACAGAACTCCTTTAGATCCAAACAGACTCTTCCACTCTCTCACCGGAAGTGAAACCAGGCCACGCGGACACTTTCACAATACAACAGCCGGGAATGCACTTTTCGGTAAAAAAACACATTCCTTCCTCCTAATTTATCAAATAAACGACTCACTGAAGAACAGGGGCCAGCTTCGATCGGTAAACAGCCGTTACAACGATTTTTTTACTTCGCAATACCATTACAACGCATGCATTACCACGCATGCGTTGTACATCGTGAAGCCATTACTACACATTTTTTTAGAACGCATGGTCATTTACCACGCATGCCTTTACAACGAATTTTCTTGTAAAGGTATGTATGGTAAATGACCATGCGTTCTAAAAGAATGTAGATAATCCATGTCGTTGTAAGGAAACAGAGGCTGTTCCGTTTCCTCACAACAGCGTGCACTGCCCCTCAGAGATGACGTGAAGCAGGAACCACGAGGAGTGAGAGGTAAGGGGCATTGGGCACGGGGTGGGGGTTACTTTTCTAGGGTTTAGGGTAGTGTAGTGGTGTTTGGGTAGTGAAGGGGGTCGTGCTGGGGGTAGTGTTTTAGGATTTAGGGTAGTGCAGTGGTGTATGTGTAGTGTCGGGGGCTGTGCTGGGGGTAGTGTTTTAGAGTTTAGGGTAGTGCAGTGCTGTTTGGGTAGTGTAGGGGGTCGTGCTGGGGGTAGTGTTTTAGGGTTTAGGGTAGTGCAGTGGTGTTTGGGTAGTGTAGGGGGTCGTGCTGGGGGTAGATTTAGGGTTTAGTGCAGTGGTGTTTTGGTAGTGTAGGGGTCGTGCTGGGAGTAGATTTAGGGTTTAGGGTAGTGCAATGGTGTTTGTGTAGTGTAGGGGGTTGTGCTGGGGGTAGTGTTTTAGGGTTTAGGGTAGTGCAGTGGTGTTTGGGTAGTGTAGGGGGTCATGCTGGGGGTAGTGTTTTAGGGTTTAGAGTAGTGCAGTGGTGTTTGGGTAGTGTCGGGGGTTGTGCTGGTGGTAGATTTAGGGTTTAGGGTAGGGCAGTGGTGTTTGTGTAGTGTAGGGGGTAGTGTTTTAGGGTTTAGGGTAGTGCAGTGGTGTTTGTGTAATATAGGGGGTCATGCTGGGGGTAGTGTTTTAGGGTTTAGGGTAGTGCAGTGGTGTTAGTGTAGTGTAGGGGGTCGTGTTTTAGGGTTTAGGGTAGTGCAGTGGTGTTCGGTTAGTGTAGTGGGTCGTGTTGGGGGTAGTGTTTTAGGGTTTAGGGTAGTGCAGTGGTGTTTGGGTAGTGTAGGGGGTCATGCTGGGGGTAGTGTTTTAGGGTTGAGGGTAGTGCATTTGTGTTTGTGTAGTGTAGGGGATCGTGCTTGGGGTAGATTTAGGGTTTAGGGTAGTGCAGTGGTGTTTGGGTAGTGTAGGGAGCCGTGCTGGGGGTAGTGTTTTAGGGTTTAGGGTAGTGCAGTGGTGTTTGTGTAGTGTAGGGGGTCGTGCTGGGGTAGTATTTTAGGGTTTAGGGTAGTGCAGTAGTGTTTGTGTAGTGGAGGGGGTCGTGCTGGGGGTAGAGTTTTAGGGTTTTGGGTAGTGCAGTGGTGTTTGGGTAGTGTAGGGGGTCATGCTGGGGGTAGTGTTTTAGGGTTTAGGGTAGTGCAGTGGTGTTTGGGTAATGTAGAGAGTCGTGTTTTTGGGTTTAGGGTAGTGCAGTGCTATTTGAGTAGTGTAGGGAGTCGTCCTGGGGGTAGTGTTTTAGGGTTTAGGGTAGTGCAGTGGTGTTTGGGTAGTGTAGGGGGTCGTGCTGGGGGTAGAGTTTTAGGGTTTAGGGTAGTGCAGTGGTGTTTGGGTAATGTAGGGGGTCGTGTTTTAGGGTTTAGGGTAGTGCAGTGGTGTTTGGGTAGTGTAGGGAGTCGTGCTGGAGGTAGTGTTTTAGGGTTTAGGGTAGTGCAGTGGTGTTTGTGTAGTGTAGGGGGTCGTGGTGGGGGTAGATTTAAGGTTTAGGGTAGTGCAGTGGTGTTTGGGTAGTGTAGGGGGTCATGCTGGGGGTAGTGTTTTAGGGTTTAGGGTAGTGCAGTGGTGTTTGGGTAGTGTAGGGGGTCATGCTGGGGGTAGTGTTTTAGGGTTTAGGGTAGTGCAGTGGTGTTTGTGTAGTGTAGGGGGTCGTGCTGGGGGTAGATTTAAGGTTTAGGGTAGTGCAGTGGTGTTGGGTAGTGTAGGGGGTTGTGCCGGGGGTAGTGTTTTAGGGTTTAGGGTAGTGCAGTGGTGTTTGTGTAGTGTAGGGGGTCGTGCTGGGGGTAGTGTTTTAGGGTTTTGGGTAGTGCAGTGGTGTTTGGGTAGTGTAGGGAGTCGTCCTGGGGTAGTGTTTTAGGGTTTAGGGTAGTGCAGTGGTGTTTGGGTAGTGTAGGGGTCGTGCTGGGGGTAGAGTTTTAGGGTTTAGGGTAGTGCAGTGGTGTTTGGGTAATGTAGGGGGTCGTGTTTTAGGGTTTAGGGTAGTGCAGTTGTGTTTGGGTAGTGTAGGGAGTCGTGCTGGAGGTAGTGTTTTAGGGTTTAGGGTAGTGCAGTGGTCTTTGTGTAGTGTAGGGGGTCATGCTGGGGGTAGATTTAAGGTTTAGGGTAGTGCAGTGGTGTTGGGTAGTGTAGGGGGTCATGCTGGGGGTAGTGTTTTAGGGTTTAGGGTAGTGCAGTGGTGTTTGGGTAGTGTAGGGGGTCATGCTGGGGGTAGTGTTTTAGGGTTTAGGGTAGTGCAGTGGTGTTTGTGTAGTGTAGGGGGTCGTGCTGGGGGTAGTGTTTGAGGGTTTAGGGTAGTGCAGTGGTGTTTGTGTAGTGTAGGGGGTCGTGCTGGGGGTAGTGTTTTAGGGTTTAGGGTAGTGCAGTGGTGTTTGTGAAGTGTAGGGGGTCATGCTGGGGTAGTGTTTTAGGGTGTAGGGTAGTGCAGAGGTGTTTGTGTAGTGTAGGGGGTCCTGCTGGGGGAAGTGTTTTACGGTTTAGGGTAGTGCAGTGGTGTTTGTGTAGAGTAGGGGGTCGTGCTGGGGTAGTGTTTTAGTGTTTAGGGTAGTGCAGTGGTGTTTGTGTAGTGTAGGGGGTTGTGCTGGGTGTAGATTTAGGGTTTAGGGTAGTGCAGTGGTGTTTTTGTAGTGTAGTTGGTCGTCCTGGGGGTAGTGTTTTAGGGTTTAGGGTAGTGCAGTGGTGTGTGGGTAGTGTAGGGGGTCGAGCTGGGGGAGTGTTTTAGGGTTTTGGGTAGTGCAGTGGTGTTTGGGTAGTGTAGGTGGTCGTGCTGGGGGTAGAGTTTTAGGGTTTAGGGTAGTGCAGTGGTATTTGGGTAGTGTAGGGGGTCGTGCTGGTGGTGGTGTTTTAGGGTTTAGGGTAGTGCAGTGGTGTTTGAGTAGTGTAGGGGGTCGTGCTGGGGGTAGATTTAGGGTTTAGGGTAGTGCAGTGTTGTTTGGGTAGTGTGGGGGTTGTGCTGGGGTAGTGATTTAGGGTATTGCAATGGTGTTTGGGTAGTGTAGGGGGTAGTGCTGGGGTTAGTGTTTTAGGGTTTAGGGTAGTGCAGTGGTGTTTGTGTAGTGTAGGGGGTCGTGCTGGGGTAGTATTTTAGGGTTTAGGGTAGTGCAGTGGTGTTTGTGTAGTGTAGGGGGTCGTGCTGGGGGTAGATTTAGGGTTTAGGGTAGTGCAGTGGTGTTTGTGTAGTGTAGGGGGTCATGCTGGGGGTAGTGTTTGAGGGTTTAGGGTAGTGCAGTGGTGTTTGGGTAGTGTAGGGGGTCATGCTGGGGGTAGTGTTTTCGGGTTTAGGGTAGTGCAGTGGTATTTGGGTAGTGTAGGGGGTCGTGCTGGTGGTAGTGTTTTAGGGTTTAGGGTAGTGCAGTGGTGTTTGGATAGTGTAGGGAGTCGTCCTGGGGGTAGTGTTTTAGGGTTTAGGGTAGTGCAGTGGTGTTTGGGTAGTGTAGGGGGTCGTGCTGGGGGTAGTGTTTTAGGGTTTAGGGTAGTGCAGTGGTGTTTGTGTAGTGTAGGGGGTCGTGCTGGGGGTAGACTTTTAGGGTTTAGGGTAGTGCAGTGGTGTTTGGGTAATGTAGTGGGTCGTGTTTTAGGGTTTAGGGTAGTGCAGTGGTGTTTGGGTAGTGTAGGGAGTCATGCTGGGGGTAGTGTTTTAGGTAGGGTGACCAACTGGCATGGGTGCAAATTCAGGACAGTCAGTGCAAAAATTCAGGACAAAGGGTCAAAATTCAGGACAGAAGGTCAAAATTCAGGACAAAAATTTGGGACAAAACATACGTTTTACAGACACATCAGAGGAGGTCGCACAATGGTATATAAGTGAATAGACAACCAAAATAAGTACAAGTCAAAATAAGTTTATATAAGGTTGAGACAATCGTGCACTTCACAGTTTTTCAGTATGCGCGCAGCTTTGCAAAGTGACACCAGGCCGTTTCTGCAATCAAGATTTGTGCAGGACAAGGCACACCACATGCTGTCACTATAATAGGGCCCATTGTCATTCTATCTGTGATAATCGTCTGCAGTCTCAGAATGGCAATGGGCCAGTCCACACTCTTTGCGAGGTCCGGGAGGGGCTGCTGCAGGCAGCCTCAGTCTACAGATTAAAAGATGCGAGAGGCCCTGAGTGTAAACTTTTAAACTCATGGGGCCTCTCGTAGGGGAACAGCATACCTTCCTGAAATCCCCCAATTTGATTTTAGTATGATGTCTGTAAGGTGTCCGTAATTTGGGGACCCCAAATTACGGACGCCTTACAGACATCATACTAAAATAACGGACAGTCCGTGAAATTTACGGACGGTTGGTCACCCTAGTTTTAGGGTTTAGGGTAGTGCAGTGGTGTTGGGTAGTATAGGGGGTCATGCTGGGGGTAGTGTTTTAGGGTTTAGGGTAGTGCAGTGGTGTTTGGGTAGTGTAGGGGGTCGTGCTGGGGGTAGTGTTTTAGGGTTTAGGGTAGTGCAGTGGTGTTTGTGTAGTGTAGGGGGTAGTGCTGGGGGTAGTGTTTTAGGGTTTAGGGTAGTGCAGTTGTGTTTGTGTAGTGTAGGGGGTCGTGCTGGGGTAGTGTTTTAGGGTTTAGGGTAGTGCAGTGGTGTTTGTGTTGCTGGGATAGTGTTTTAGGATTTAGGGTAGTGCAGAGGTGTTTGTGTAGTGTAGGGGGTCCTGCTGGGGGAAGTGTTTTACGGTTTAGGGTAGTGCAGTGGTGTTTGTGTAGAGTAGGGGGTCGTGCCGGGGTAGTGTTTTAGGGTTTAGGGTAGTGCAGTGGTGTTTGTGTAGTGTAGGGGGTTGTGCTGGGTGTAGATTTAGGGTTTAGGGTAGTGCAGTGGTGTTTTTGTAGTGTAGGGGGTCATCCTGGGGGTAGTGTTTTAGGGTTTAGGGTAGTGCAGTGGTGTTTGGGTAGTGTAGGGGGTCGAGCTGGGGGCAGTGTTTTAGGGTTTTGGGTAGTGCAGTGGTATTTGGGTAGTGTAGGTGGTCGTGCTGGGGGTAGAGTTTTAGGGTTTAGGGTAGTGCAGTGGTATTTGGGTAGTGTAGGGGGTCGTGCTGGTGGTGGTGTTTTAGGGTTTAGGGTAGTGCAGTGGTGTTTGAGTAGTGTAGGGGTCGTGCTGGGGGTAGATTTAGGGTTTAGGGTAGTGCAGTGTTGTTTGGGTAGGAGGGAGTCGTGCTGGGGGTAGTGTTTTAGGGTTTAGGGTAGTGCAGTGGTGTTTGGGTAGTGTAGGGGGTTGTGCTGGGGGTAGTGCTTTAGGGTAGTCCAGTGGTGTTTAGGTAGTGTAGGGGGTAGTGCTGGGGGTAGTGTTTTAGGGTTTAGGGTAGTGCAGTGGTGTTTGTGTAGTGTAGGGGGTTGTGCTGGGGGTAGTGTTTTAGGGTTTAGGGTAGTGCAGTGGTGTTTGTGTAGTGTAGGGGGTCGTGCTGGGGGTAGATTTAGAGTTTAGGTTAGTGTAGTGGTGTTTGGGTAGTGTAGGGGGTTGTGCTGGGGGTAGTGTTTTAGGGTTTAGGGTAGTGCAGTGGTGTTTGGGTAGTGTAGGGGGTCGTGCTGGGGGTAGTGTTTTCGGGTTTAGGGTAGTGCAGTGGTATTTGGGTAGTGTAGGGGTCGTGCTGGTGGTAGTGTTTTAGGGTTTAGGGTAGTGCAGTGGTGTTTGGGTAGTGTAGGGAGTCGTCCTGGGGGTAGTGTTTTAGGGTTTAGGGTAGTGCAGTGGTGTTTGGGTAGTGTAGGGGGTCATGCTGGGGGTAGTGTTTTAGGGTTTAGTGTAGTGCAGTGGTGTTTGGTTAGTGTAGGGGGTAGTGCTGGGGGTAGTGTTTTAGGGTTTAGGGTATTGCAGTGGTGTTTGTGTAGTGTAGGGGGTAGTGCTGGGGGTAGTGTTTTAGGGTTTAGGGTAGTGCAGTGGTGTTTGTGTAGTGTAGGGGGTCATGCTGGGGGTAGTGTTTTAGGGTTTAGGGTAGTGCAGTGGTGCTTGTGTAGTGTAGGGGGTCATGCTGGGGGTAGTGTTTTAGGGTTTAGTGTAGTGCAGTGGTGTTTGTGTAGTATAGGGGGTCGTGCTGGGGGTAGAGTTTTAGGGTTTAGGGTAGTGCAGTGGTGTTTGGATAGTGTAGGGGGTCGTGCTGGGGGTAGTGTTTTAGGGTTTAGGGTAGGGCAGTGGTGTTTGTGTAGTGTAGGGGGTAGTGTTTTAGGGTTTAGGGTAGTGCAGTGGTGTTTGTGTAGTGTAGGGGGTCATGCTGTGGGTAGTGTTTTAGGGTTTAGGGTAGTGCAGTTATGTTTGTGTAGTGTACGGGGTCGTGTTTTAGGGTATAGGGTAGTGCAGTGGTGTTTGGGTAGTGTAGGGGTCATGCTGGGGTTAGTGTTTTAGGGTTTAGGGTAGTGCAGTGGTGTTTGGGTAGTGTAGGGGGTCGTGCTGGGGGTCGTGTTTTAGGGTTTAGGGTAGTGCAGTGGTGTTTGTGTAGTGTGGGAGGTCATGCTGGGGTAGATTTAGGGTTTAGTGTAGTGCAGTGGTTTTTATGTAGTGTAGGGAGTCGTGCTGGGGGTAGTGTTTTAGGGTTTAGGGTAGTGCAGTGGTGTTTGGGTAGTGTAGGGGGTCGTGCTGGGGTAGTGTTTTAGGGTTTAGGGTAGTGCAGTGGTGTTTGTGTAGTATAGGGGGTCATGCTGGGGGTAGTGTTTTAGGGTTTAGGGTAGTGCAATGGTGTTTGTGCAGTGTAGGGGGTAGTGTTTTAGGGTTTAGGGTAGTGCAGTGGTGTTTGTGTACTGTAGGGGTCGTGCTGGGTTCTAGTGTTTTAGGGTTTAGGGTAGTGCAGTGGTATTTGTGTAGTGTAGGGGGTAGATTTAGGGTTTAGGGTAGTGCAGTGGTGTTTGGGTAGTGTAGGGGGTCGTGCTGGGGGTAGTGTTTTTGAGTTTAGGGTAGTGCAGTTGTGTTTGGGTAGTGAAGGGGGTCGTGCTGGGGGTAGTGTTTTAGGGTTTAGGGTAGTGCAGTGGTGTTTGGGTAGTGTAGGGGTCAACCAACATGAATTTGTCCTTGTGTGATGTAACCAATGCTCATGTAAAGCACTCCAATACCTGTCCAGTCTGCACTATATAAAACTGCAAAAAAACAAAAAATAAAAAGTGTTTTGCACACTTCTGTCATTGGGCTATACGTGGGCTACCTCTGGGTGATATTTGTGCTACATTTGGGCTCTTTTTTCTCTGGTGGCCATCTTGGGAGACTTATTTGTTATGAAGTTTCCTAATTTCCTCATTAACTACAGTCTCCTCAGTAGGAAATGCTTTCAGTTTTTTACTTTGATTCCATCAAGAAGGCATTCAGATGTGTTACACATTTGCCATAAATTCAGAATGTTAGCACTCTAGTTGTTCATTAGATCACTGTAGTAAAGCTACTGCTCACCAAGGAGTTAACTGGAAGTCTACTGCTGGTATTGAAAGTGATTGTTTCAGTCTGCATGTCAGAATTTTCTAATGAAATAGAAGAGGATTTGAGATCTCACTTAAAACATGCCCTAAATTTTCTTTTTGCAGCACTAACCATAACTTCTATGGCAAAATGAACCCCCTCATTTTGTTCCTTTTTAAATTAAATGTTTTAAGTGTTACCAGTTTATTCCAATCAAGATGGCTTCAGGTGTGCCATACTTTTGTCATAAGTAAGGCTGTTAGCACTCTAGTTGTTCTTTAGAACACTCTGGGAAGCTGCAGTAGAACACAAAGGCATCAACTGACAGGCTGCTCCTGTTGAAATATAACAGGAAGATATTTGAGATCTCACTTAAAACATGTCCTAATTTTTCTTTCTACAGCACTAACCATAATTTCTATGGCAAAATGAACCCCCTCATTTTGTTCCTTTTTAAATTAAATGTTTTAAGTTTTACCAGTTTATTCCAATCAAGATGGCTTCAGGTGTGCCATACTTTTGTCATAAGTAAGACTGTTAGCGCTCTAGTTGTTCTTTAGAACACTCTGGGAAGCTGCAGTAGAACACAAAGGCATCAACTGACAGGCTGCTCCTGTTGAAATATAACAGGAAGATATTTGAGATCACACTTGAAACATGTCCTAATTTTTCTTTCTACAGCACTAACCATAATTTCTATGACAAAATGAACCCCATCATTTTGTTCCTTTTTAAATTAAATGTTTTAAGTGTTACCAGTTTATTCCAATCAAGATGGCTTCAGGTATGCCATACTTTTGTCATAAGTAAGGCTGTTAGCACTCTAGTTGTTCTTTAGAACACTCTGGGAAGCTGCAGTAGAACACAAAGGAATCAACTGACAGTCTCTGCCATTGTTGGATGTACATGTTTTACTGATAATGTCAGACTTCATTCTCACATGACTGAGAAAGATAATGTGAATTTACAGAAAATATGCTCTCATTTTAGCTTCTGGAGCACCTTCCAAAACTGTATGGGACAAGCATGTGAAAATAGTTTTCTCTCAAACATGATTCATGATATCCCAGCAGAAGGTTTTTCACAGGGTAAAATCACCTTAGAACACACCACAATTCCTGAAATTAGTATGGTACCATCAACAAATGAATTCTAATGTAACTAAAGTCTGTTATCACCCATTATAGTTCTCCTTTTGGTAACCCTCAAAATCTTCGATTCACTACAATGCATTTCAATGGGGTACTATCATTTATATTGGTCCCAAGATGGCTGCCAGCAATTCCAGGATGAAGTGCTGACAGCCAATCAGATCTCACGATGACATGTGTGGTTAGGCTCCGCCCAGATATATATGTGTTTTTACTTTTGATTTTCTCAGCAACTACTGAACGGATTTACACCATTTAACAAAAAGGGTTCTTTCTGAACCAAGAACTACCTCTTTGCCAAATTTGGTGTAATTCCGTTCAGCAGTTCGGGCTGTAGCCTTGCATAAAGTTTCCTATGGGAAATTGATTTTTTGACTCTTATTTTTTTAATTTCTCCGCAACTACTGAACGGATTTACACCATTTAACAAAAAGGGTTCTTTCTGAACCAAGAACTACCGCTTTGCCACATTTTGTGTAATTCCGTTCAGCAGTTCGGGCTGTAGCCGTGGCTAAAGTTTCCTATGGGAAAATGAATGGGGAAAACACATTTTGGGACCCCCCTTTTTTCTCGGCCCCCGCTTGACGAATCACCCCGAAACTTTCAGGGTAGGAGCGGACCGGAGCGGGCCATAAAGTTTGAAAATTTTGCGAAGATTTTTCAACCGACGCAAGAGTTATTTCAAATAGAATGTTGCGGATTTCCTATGGAAAATAGGTCCTAACTATAACTATCTACTGGCGACCGCCAGTAGATAATATATATATATATATTGCCAGTAGGTAGTTATAGTTAGGACCTAGTTTCCATAGGAAAAGTGTTTTTCTTTTGCCAATATCTTTGTCGCCATTTGAGGAATCTTCACAAACTTTTCAAAACTAATGGGGTGCACAGGTAAGCTCCTCTATTGAAAGTTTCGGGGTGATTCATGAAGTGGGGGCCAAGGAAAAAGGGGGGCCCAAAGTGCGTTTTCTGCATGTTAATTTCCATAGGAAATTTTAGACAAGGCTACCGCCAGAACTGCTGAATGGAATTACACCAAATTTGGAAAAAAGGTAGCTCTTGGTTCAGAAAGCAACCTTTTTGTTAAATAATGTAAATCCGTTCAGTAGTTCCTGAGAAATTTAAATATTTACAGATATCTATATATGGATATGGAGGGTCCGCAAACCCTCCCGATCTCGAGCCTGACATCTGATGGGCTGCCAACACTTCAAACCAGGAAGTGTTGGAAGCCATCTTGTGACTGGGTTAAACAGAGTCACAAGAAAAAAAGTAAAAAATTAAGAAAAAGAGGCAGGGTAGAAACACCCTGACACCCCCTGCGCGGCCTGCACAGGGGGTCCCAGAGGGACCCCGAGGGCCCAAAAACGTGTCTTGTTTTTAAATTTTCAGGCAGGAGTTGCGTAGGGTCCGCGAATCCCACCGAATATTGAATTCAGTCTCCCGCACTTTATTTCTTTTAAACCCCGGGCACAGATTGATTAAATATGGGGGTCTGGTGTGGGCCCCCAGCCCCGGGGACCACCACCTCCCTGGGGCTTTGTAGATGTTGGAGGGGGGCCGTGGAGCCCCCCTTGTGGAGCCCTTTATGGCCCTGGGGCCCCCCACCTGGAACACTGCAGTTTGCTATGGGATGGCGGGAGCACTGCTCCCGCCATCCCATAGCAAACAAGTGCTCCACTGTGAACAAGTGAGAGAACTTTGCTCTCACTTGTTCATAGTGAAGCACTTTGTTTTTTGCCTTCAGGGAGCTGTTTGTCAGCAGCTCCCTAGAGGCAAAAAGCAATTCCGGCCCTCGCAGGAGGCGGGAGTCGGCCGGGACTGCGGGGGCCTTCAGGCTCTCCCCATGGTCCCTTTAATGATGGTCATGCCCCGGGGGATGGGGTCCCTGAGGCAGAAATGGCCGGAAGAGGGGCCGCTCCGCCCCACTCCCTTCTTTTCTTAAAAAAAAACAAAAAAACAAATGGTCAGGCCTCGGGGGATGGGGTCCCCGGGGCCATAATCGGCCTTGGGAGGGGTGCCACACGCCCCCCTCCTTAAAATTAATTTTAAAATAATGAAATCAGGGGGATGGGGTCCTGGGGCCGAGATGGCCATATGGAACAGGGGGGTATTATTTTTTTCTCCTCATGATAGGAGTCACAACCATATTGCGGCGCTCAGCGCGGCCCCTATGTAACATTGCTGTGGATTTGTGGATCCATCTTAAATAAATAATGAAATACTAACTAATTCAGAAGGTAGTGTTACAGTTGTGGACTTTTTTTATACATGTACCGAAATTGAACTTCATAATCACATTAAAATTGTGAGAGTTTGATATAATATTTAAAATGGAAATTAAACGGTAAAGTTGAAAGGTTATATGTGTTGTAGTACATTGAATTTGTGCTTTTGTTTTCTGAATTCGCGATGAGTTCGCGAATCCGAAAAAAAGTAAAAAATGATTTATATGTTAAAAAATATATAACTTTCACTGTTGGGTTATAGGATGGCTCTAAGAAGAGCCGTTGTGTTTATTATGACTTTGTTGTAGCTACATGTAAGTGCGGATGCAGAGCTTAAGGTTGCTAAGAAAGACTCTGTTCCCTTCATCTGTGAAGTGAACTCCATCATTTCTGTAGATGTTTTGCATGTGAAAACGTAGATTGTTGTTGAGCTCATTTATGATCTCTGAGGAAAGCAGAAACAGCTTTATTGACATTCTTTCTAGCCTTCTCAATCTGTGGACAGAATTGATTTGACAACCTCCATTTCTGTCTTTGGCATATGATAGAGTATACAAAGACAGTGTGGGGAAAAGCGACATTAGTTGTGCAAAGGTATCCTTCATTGTGATTTCCAATTTTACCCCAGTCAATGTGTCTAGGTCATTGTCACCACAGTGCACAATCATGAGGTCAGGGGGTTGGAGATGCAAGAAGGTTTTAACCAAAGGCAGCAATTGGTGCCACTTTAATCCTCTCTGGGCAAACCATTTAATATCCACATTTTGCAAACCTAGGTCTTTGTCAATAACTCTGTCTTCAGCATACCTTTTGCCCCATAAAACATAGCTGTGACCTACAATCCATACTGTTAGCATTTTTAAGGGTTGAGTGGAAGGGATCCAAAAACATCTGTAGCTGAGTAAGTCAGTTGGTAGAATGAGAGGTATCTAAAATGGTGGAGAAGATGCTGTTTTTGAAAAAGCAGATAACTGATTGGCTGTTCATAAACATTGTGTAGTCAAAAATAGGATGGATGTTACTTTGTAGAAAAACATCTTTCTGATTGGGTATAAAAAAACACTTTAAAGGTACAGTAGACAGGATAAGCTAAAATGTGCAAGACTCAACCACACCTGCTGTTTTACATTTGTAAGCTAGTGTGCTGAACTTGAAAATATGGTGAACTTGTGACCTGGCAGTACAGTTGAATGTTGCAGAAATGTTACCATGGAAACTAGGGTTACGCAGAATGGGGGAAGGGTTGGAAGTTAACTGTGGTATTAAAATATGAAATGGTAAGTTATATATGATTGATATGGTTTTAAAGTTAGTTTTCCTAAATCAGTGCTGTGTTTCGAAGTGGTATGTTCTTAAAAAGTAATACTAGTATTGTTCAGAATTAGTTTTTGAACTCCTGTCAGGGTTTGCGACTCCTACACGAACCCACACTACGGCACCTCGGTAGGGGCGCGACTCCTGTACGTTACAGAAGCAGATGGGGCACTTTTAGAAGGGAGTAATAAAGGGTTAATATGTGTATCCAATAGAAGTGGTTTTCAGAATTTGAAAAAATGAAGGGAGCATTTTGATTTGTTTCTTACATTCATTTGTGTGGAAAAAGAGAGGCAAAGTTTGCAATTACTGGTTTTATTTTGTTGAAAGGGGTACATCATATTATTTGTGTTGGAAAGAAAAACCTTTTTGGCGTTTCTGACATTTTCATATTCTGCAATAGTATTTCAGAGGTGAATTACAAATGTGTAAGGTGTGTTATATATTGCGTAGCAGTGCTTCAGTGTTTGTATTGCTAGTTTTAAGATTGTAATGCATTACTTATAAGGCTTGCAAAACATTAGAGAATTGTGATATTTGAAATATGTTATCAAAAGTATGAATGTGGATTGTAGTTTGTTTTATTGTACTGAAATGAAGATTGAAATAGGTTGTGCATAGTAATATGTGTTGTTGCTGAGGGTCTAAAGAAAGTAGAAGAGAAAACTGATGTTTAAAACATGTTGCTAGATGTATTAAAGTGTATCCCAGTCTATATAACTGTGTACCCAGGTATCCTGTATTATGATCAGGAAGGAATACATACACTTTGTTTTACACAAATTTAGAGAGCATGTGCTGTGAAAGACAGGTATTCAACTATTTGTATGTTGCTTTTTATGTCTCATGTCACTAGCAAAAATGCATACACACATGCATGCATACTTTCAGAAACATGGTGAGAGTTAGAAAAGTGACATGGGAAGGGTTGCTGTTTTAAAATTGGCTAAGCGCAACATTCTGAGCAGTTAGTGAAAAGTGAAGCTACAAGAGAAAAGTGAGGTTTACAACATGGTGGCAAAGGGATTAGTGACTGGGCTACTTCTTATGAGTCTGTGGAAAGGTACACTTGAGGTAGGCCATATAAGTTTAGGTGTCTGCTTCAAATGAGAAATGCAGTCTGTCAAGTTTAAAGGTCTGCGTGCTCTAGTGAGTGAGGTATGTGTCTACTTGTACATCTACTGTCTCATGTGTTATGCATCTGAAGATGGTAGCTTGAAAACCTGATCGGTTTTCCTACCGGTGGACAAATCTCTCAGTTCTGCTCTGTCATTAGGTCGCACAGGCTGTGATGTCTTCTGTATGTAGGCGTTATGGAGCCTCTCAAATAGCCTATTCAATACGCAGGTGCCCAGTTTTATGAGGAGAAAGGAATACATACACTTTCTTCAACACAATTTTAGAGAGCATGCGCTGTGAAACACAGGTATTGAACTATTTGTATGTTTCCTTTTATGAATCATGCCACTAGCAAAAGGCACAGACTGATGTATGCATGCTTTGAGAAACATGTTGAGACTTATAATAGTGACATGGGAAGGGCTGATGTTTTAAATTTGGCTAGGTCCAATATTCAGAGCAGTTGGTGAAAACTGAAGCTGCAGGAGAAAAGTGAGGTTTAAGACATGTTAGCAAAAGGATTAGTGATTAGGCTACTTCCTATGAGTCTGTGGAAAAGTACACTTGAAGTAAGTTGTAAAAGTTTACGTGTCTGCTTCAAATGAGAAATGCAGTCTGTCAAGTTTAAAGGTCTGTGTGCTCTTGTGACTGAGGTATGTGTCAATCAATCAATAAATCAATCAATCACGGGTTTGTTAAGTGTGACTACTCACCCGTAAGGGTCTCAAGGTGCTGGGGAGGAGGGGAGGTGCAGGTTCTAGTCCATCAAGGAGGGGGTCTGTCGAAGAGCCAGGTTTTTAGGTTTCTCATGAAGATGGGGAGTGATGTTGTCTGCCTGAGTTGGAGCGGAAGGGTGTTCCATGCTCTGGCTGCGAGGAAGGAGAAGGAGCGGCCTCCTGAACTGGTCTTTTTGGCGCGGGGAACCAAGGCGTAGGAGAGCTGGGCTGATCGTAGGGTTCTTTGGGGTGCGTGGAAGCTGATTCGGCTGTTGAAGTATGCTGGTCCAGTGTTGTGGAGGGCTTTGTGTGCATGGGTGAGGATCTTGAAGGTGATTCTCGCCTCGATGGGGATAGCCAGTGGAGTGTGCACAGGTTTTGGGAGATGTGGCAGTGTCGTGGTAGGTTGAGGACCAGTCCTGCGGCGGTGTTCTGGATGTTTTGTAGCTTGCGGGCGAGGTTTTTGTTTATTGCGGCGTAGAGTGCGTTGCCGTAGTCGAGTCTGCTGGTGACGAGGGCGTGGGTGACGGCTTTTCTGTGCTAGAGGGGGATCAATTTGAAGGTCTTACGTAGGAGGCGGAGGATGTGGAAGCAGGAAGATGTGACGGAGTTGATCTGGCGGTCCATTTTGAGCTCGGAGTCTAGGATGATTCCAAGGTTGTGTGCATGGTCCGTGGGTGGGCTACCAAGGGCGGGGGGCCACCAGGTGTCGTTCCAGGTGTCAGGGTGTCGGCCCATGATGAGTACTTCTGTTTTGTCGGTATTGAGTTGTAGGCAGCTGCTTTTCATCCATTTGGCGACAGCTTTCATGCCTTCTTGGTGGAAGTTGTGTTTGGCTGCGTTGGCTTCGTTGGATAGGGAGAGGATGAGTTGGGTGTCGTCTGCGTATGAAACAATGTTGAGTCCGTAGGTTCTGACGATGGGGGCGAGAGGAGCCATGTAGACGTTAAAGAGCGTTGGGCTGAGGGAGGACCCCTAGGAGGCTCCGCAGGTGGTAAGTGTAGGGTCCGAGAGGAAAGGGGGGAATCTGACCTGCTGCGTTCTGCTGGAGAGGAAAGAGTAGATCCAGTCGAGGGCCTTGTCCTGGATACCTGCGTCATGGAGTCTGCGTATTAGGGTGCGGTGGGATACCGTGTCGAAGGCCGCTGAGAGGTCAAGGAGGATGAGGGCTACTGTTTCTCCTTTGTCCAGTAGGGAGCGGATGTCGTCTGTTGTGGCGAGGAGGGCGGTTTCTGTGCTGAGGTTTTTTCTGAAGCCAGATTGTGACTGGTCGAGGATGTTGTGCTCTTCTATGAAGCTGGCGAGTTGGCTGTTGATGGCTTTCTCGATGACTTTTGCTGGGAATGGGAGCAGGGAGATGGGTCTGTAGTTTTTGAGGTCGGTGGGGTCCGCCAAGGGCTTCTTCAGGAGGGGGTTGATCTAGGCGTGTTTCCAGTCATCGGGGAGGGAGGCGGTCGCCAGGGAGCGGTTGATGGTATGGCGAAGCATAGGTGCGATGGTGTCGGCGGCTCTGTTGCAGATGTGATGGGGCAGGGGTCCGTGGGGGCCCCGGAGTGGATTGACTTCATCATCTTCAGTGTGTCTTTGGTGGTGAGGGCTGTCCAGCTGTCAATCGTTGGCTTCAGGGTGTCGGGCGGCTGGTGGGGGTTCCGTGTGTTGGTTGTTTTCGTCAAAGTTGTCGTAGATGTTCTTGATTTTGCGGTGGAAGAAGGTGCTGAGTTTGTTGCAGAGGTCTAGTGAGGGGGCAATGTCAGTCGACTCGCTGGTGGGTTGGGCGAACTCCTTGATGATGTTGGAGAGTTCTTTGCTGTTGTGTGCGTGTGTGGAGATTCTGTCTTCAATTGCAGTTTTCCTCGTGTTTCTGATGAGCTGGTGGTGGGCGGTGGTGGCGGCTTTGAAGTTGTTGTGGGCTTCTGTGGATTTGGAGTTCCTCCAGGTCTTTTCGAGGCGGCGGCAGGTGCGCCTGGACACTCGGAGTTCGGGGGTAATCCATCTGGCCTTCTTGGCATGTGCGTTGTTGTTCTTCTTGAGGGGGGCTATGGTGTTGACGCTTTCAGTGATCCATCTGTGTAGAGTTCGGGCGGCGGTGTTGGGGGCGTCGTCTTCCGCGGTGGTCGGGGTGGAGTTGCTGAGTGAGGAGGTGAGTTGGTCATCAGTGATTTTGGTCCAGTTTCTTTGTGGGAGCAGGTGCTGGTGTCTGTGGGTGGTGGGTGTTCTGAAGGTGAAGTGGATGCATCGATGGTCTGTCAACTGGAGTTCGGTGGTGTGGCTGAAAGTGATGGAGTTTCCTGTTGTGAAGAGGGGGTCGAGGGTGTGTCCCGCTGAGTGCGTGGGTTCGGTCATGATCTGGCGAAGTCCAATGTTGTGGAGGTTGTCCAGGAGGGATGTGGTGTTGGGGTCTAGTTGGTTGTCGAGGTGGAAGTTGAGGTCTCCCAGCAGGGTGTAGTTGGTGGATGCGATGGCATGCGGGGAGATGATGTCCGTGATGGAGTTGGCGAATGGTCCGTGGGGTCCCGGGGGTCGGTAGATGAGGGTTCCCCGGAGGGTGGTTGTAGGGCTGGCCAGCATCTTGAAGTGCAGGTGTTCCATCAGGTCTGTGTGCTCGTCGGAGAGTGTGCTCAGGCGGAGGGTGGATTTGTGGACGATGGCGATTCCTCCTCCCGGGCGGGTGGGGCGGTCCTTCCTGGAGATCTTGTATCCTTGGGGAATGGCGATGGAGATGTCAGGTCCCGAGGTGGTGTTGGTCCAGGTTTCTGTGAAGAATGCTCCATCTGGGGTGGTGCTGTCGAGGAGGTCCCAGATTTTGGTGGCATGTTTGTGGAGTGATCTGACGTTGAGGAGGATGCATTGTAGGGTCTTCGGTTCGGGTGTTTTCTTGCGGTCGGTTTGTGCTGGGTCCGTGTTCCCGGCGGTGCTGTAGGTGTGCCGGCAGCGGTGACAGCTGAAGGGTCCATGGGTGTTGGCTGGTGATGCTAGCTTGCAGTTGTTGTTGCGGCCTGGGTTGAGTGCGTGGAGTGCCGCTGGGTCGTTGCGTTGGCGGTGCGGAGGTCCAGGGTTCCTGGCGCTGGTCTCGGTCGGGTCAGGGACGGGGGCAGAAGGGCTTGCCTTTGGCGCGCCTTCGGCGCACCAGCAGCACAGCCGCACTGCGGCCGCCATTAAGTATTTGTCTATTTGTACATGTATTCTCTCATGTGTTATGCATCTGAAGATGGTAGCTTGAAAACCTGGTCGGTTTTCCTACCGATGGACACATCTCCTGTTCAATACCCAGGTGCAGTGTTTTATGAGCAGAAAGGAATACATACACTTTCTTCAACACAAAGTTATAGAGCATGCACTGTGAAACACAGGTATTCAACTATTTGTATGTTTTTTTATGCATCATGCCACTAGCAAAAGGCATAGACTGATGCATGCATGCTTTGAGACACATGGTGGGACATATAACAGTGACATGGGAAGGGTTGCTGTTTTAAAAATTGGCTAGGCTCAAGATTCTGAGCAGTTGGTGAAAACTGAAGCTGCAAGACAAAAGTGAGGTTTAAGACATGTTGGCAAAAGGATTAGTGATTAGGCTACTTCCTATGAGTCTGTGGAAAGGTACACTTGAAGTAGGCCGTATAAGTTTAGGTGTCTGTTTCAAATAAGAAATGCAGTCTGCCAAGTATAAAGGTCTGCGTGCTCTTGTGAGTGAGGTATGTGTCTACTTCTACATCTATTGTCTCATGTGTTATATATCTGAAGATGGTAGCTTGAAAACTTGGTAGGTTTTCCTACCAGTGGACAAGTCTCTCAGTTCTGCTCTGTCATTCGGTTGCACAGACTCTGATGTCTTCTGTATGAAGGTGTTGTGGAGCCTCTCACATAGACTGTTCAATACCGAGGTGCCGTGTTTTATGAGCAGAAAGGAATGCATACACTTTCTTTAACACAAATGTAGAGAGCATGCACTGTGAAACACAGGTATTCAACAATTTGTATGTTTCTTTTTATGTATCATGCCACTAGAAAAAGTCACAGACTGATGCATGCATGCTTTGAGAAACATGGTAAGACTTATAACAGTGGCATGGGAAGGGTTGCTGTTTTAAATTTGGCTAGGCATAACATTCAGAGCAGTTGGTGAAAACTGAAGCTGCAAGAGAAAAGTAAGGTTGTTGGCAAAATAATTAGTGATTAGGCTACTTCCTATAAGTTTGTGGAAAGGTACACTAGAAGTAAGCCGTATAAGTTTACGTGTCTGCTTCAAATGAGAAATGCAGTTTGTCAAGTTTAAAGGTCTCTGTGCTCTTGTGAGTGAGGTATGGGTCTATTTGTACATGTATTCTCTCATGTGTTATGCATCTGATGATGGCAGCTTGAAAATCTGGTCAGTTTTCCTACCTATGAACAAATCTCTCAGTTCTGCTCTGTCATTCTGTTGCACAGCCTGTGATGTCTTCTCTATGATGGTGTTATGGAACCTCTCAAATAGCCTGTTTAATACCCAGGTCCCGTGTTTTATGAGTAGAAAGGAATACATCACTTTTGAAAAGGTGCGCTGGGCACAAACAATGCCAATGCGCCCCATTGTGGTGAGTGCGCTGCCCTGGGGGAAGCCACGAACTTGCGCTGCCCTGCGGCCAGCGCATTCATGTGAAAACACGGAACAGCTGCTCTGTGTTTTCACAGTGCAGGCGGCACACGCCTGCACTTAGAAGGGGATTAGAGATCCCCTTGCAGGTGGATGCAGTCAGTGACTGTACCCGCCTGCAAGGGGATGTCTGGGGGTCCATTGGACTCCCTTTACCCCCTGCAGGGGGCTGCTCTCAGGAGCCGCCAAATGGCGCACTGTCAGTGCACCTCCTGAGGGCTTCTTTGACTCTGCGCCCGCGTCTGTAATATGGTGCTGGCGCAGACTCAAATGAATTCCCTCATTAGCATAGGGCACACCCCTATGCAAATGAGGGAACACCCTCTGTTGATAGCGCTGGCGGTATTATAGAAGGGGAAGCACAAGCGACTGCGCCCCCTTCTATTATACCAAAGTGCCCAGGGGGCATGCAAAGTGGGCGCAAACGATTGTTGCGTCCCCGGGGCACCTTATGTAATACAGCCCCATGTTTTCAAGCTACCATCTTCAGATGCATAACACATGAGAGAACATATGTACAAATAGACACATACCTCACTCACAAGAGCAGGCAGACCTTTAAACTTAACAGACTGCATTTCTCATTTGAAGCAGACACCTAAACTTATACGGCCTACTTCAAGTGTACCTTTCCACAAACTTATAGAAAGTAGCCTAATCAGTAATCCCTCTGCAAACACATCTTAAACCTCACTTTTCTCTTGTAGCTTCAGTTTTCACCAACTGCTCATAATCTTGGGCCTAGCCAAATTTAAAACAGCAACCCTACCCATGTCACTGTTATAAGTCTCACCATGTTTCTCAAAGCATGCATGCATCAGTCTGTGCCTTTTGCTAGTGGCATGATTTATAAAAGGAAACATACAAATAGTTGAATAACTGTGTTTCACAGCGCATGCTCTCTAAATTTGTGTTGAAGAAAGTGTATGTATTCCTTTCTCTTCATAAAACAGGGCACCTGGGTATTGAACAGGCTATTTGAGAGGCTCCATAACACCTACATACAGAAGACATCAGAGGCTGTGTGACCGAATGACAGAGCAGAACTGAGAGATTTGTCCATTGGTAGGAAAACTGACCAGGTTTTCAAGCCACCATCTTCAGATGCATAACACATGAGAGAATACATGTACAAGTAGACACATACCTCACTCACAAGAGCATGCAGACCTTTATACTTGACAGACTGCATTTCACATTTGAAGCAGACACCTAAACTTATAGAGCAGGCTGGACTATGGCAACGCCCTCTACGCGGGAACCACGGCTAAACTCCAGAAGAGACTTCAACGCATACAGAACGCCTCCGCACGCCTCATCCTCGACATCCACAGCCACATCACCGCCCACCTGAGGGACCTGCACTGGCTCCCCGTCAACAAGAGGATCACCTTCAAGCTCCTCACCCATGCTCACAAAGCACTCCACGACGCCGGACCAGCATACCTCAACAAACGACTCACCTTCTATACTCCCAACCGCCAGCTCCACTCCGCTGACCTCGGCCTCGCCACCATTCCACACATCCACCGAACGACCACCGGCGGCAGATCCTTCTCTCACCTCGCCGCCAAGACATGGAACACCCTCCTCATCCACCTGCAACAGACCCAGGACCTGCTGACCTTCAGGAGACTTCTCAAGACCTGGTTGTTCGAACAGTAGCAGCCCCCCCCCTCAGCGCTTGAGACCCTCACGGGTGAGTAGCGCGCTCTACAAATGATTGATTGATTGATTGATTGAGAGCCTACTTCAATTGTACCTTTCCACAGACTCATAGGAAGTAGCCTAATAACTAATCCCTCTACCACCATGTCTTAAACCTCACTTCTCTCTTGCAGCTTCAGGTTACACCAACTCCTCTCAATGTTGGGCGTAGCCAAATTTAAAACAGCAATCTTTCCCATGTTACTGTTTGAAGGTGTGTGTTATTGTGACCGGTTTGCTAATATGTAAAGTACAATATTCTACATATTTACTTGTTATGGAGACAATTGAAAGAATTTGTTTATTCATTATTATGAATATTAATATATATTTATATCAAAAGTATAAAATTATTTAACAAACTATTGAACCTTATCTTTGTTTTTTTTAGATTTTTAGATATTTACTTTTATTGGCAAAAAAACTTGAGGATGGGAAAAAAAGATCAAAAGAGAAGACAAGAAAAAAAACAGTACTACTTAAAGAAAAGGGAAAAGAGGAAAATTGATGAAGCGCAAAATGTTACACAGAAGAAAAAGACTTTTGGTAAGAGAACTAAACAGTTTCTGAAAACAGTTATACAGACTTTGAAAAAAGTAAAAAAAGAAATAGAAAAGTTTTACACCAACTGAGAAGCAAAATGCAAATGGAGATGTTAAAACACAGTTATTTTATGGGAAAACAATCCATATAACAAAAAGAGTGAAAGACCATAGGGACATAAGAAAAAAAATGTTCAGAAATAGTAAAAAATGTATTGAAAGATTGTAAAAAATATTTAAAAAATCAGTAGCTTATAAGTAAAAGCAACAGATTGAAAGTGTAGTAGATAAAGCTTTTGAGATAAAACGTAAATTATTTATATTAATATTGAATAGAATGAGAACATTGGACAAAACAATGGTTTTTATGAAGGAGAAAAGTTAAAGAAAAAGACTGGTTAATAAAAGTAACTTCTGTAAAGGTTTCAGTGGAGAATGGAAGCACACTTCCAGTACTGAGCCTTTCTTTAATGAAGAAAGCTATTTTCAGCAGAACATATTAGTACATGCAGTTGACACAAGTGTTTGATGCTATGAGATGAAAGATGGTTCTCCGATTCCAAAGGAAACAAGCATTTGCAATGCAATAGGTCTCGCATTTATGCGAGTTTGAGCTATTGGCGTTGAAAATAACAATGCCTTTTATTTTTGTTTTTGTTTTAAAAAGATAAATAAAAGGCATTGTCATTTACAATGCCAATAGCTTAAACTCGTGTAAGTGCGAGACTTATTGCATTGCAAATGCTTGTTTTAATTGCTGCTCACAGTGAACTACAGAGCAGACACGGTTTGCTTTTTTTTTCAAAAAATGAAGAGAAACCGTTCTCGTAACCAGATGGGGTAGGGGGAGGGTGCTGCAACCCGACCCATGTCCAAACTGTGATTGCAAGGAACTGGGCTGAGGAGAGGGCATCTGTGGAGAGAGATGGTACAGAAGAGATGAGAGACACTATCTCTAAGAGGAACTGGGCTGAGGAGAGGGCATCTGTGGAGAGAGATGGTACAGAACATATGTGCTACGGTGGATGAAGAGAAAGGACTGGAATAAAGACTGACAGCAGTGAGAGAGGAGAGTGGACAGAGCATCTAAGGAGAGACTGTGTAGCAGAATGGAGGGTAGTTATCTTAGAAGAGGTTGTTCTAGGGTAAGCAGGGCAGGGTAAAATTGCCATTATACGTGTGAATAGCATGCCTAATTATTTTATTCACTGTATTGTGGTACTTTATTTTAAGCTGGAAAGATGTTTCAGTGAGTTGAACGTTTGTCGCTGAAACGTGCGGTGATGTGTAGGTATCTAAGCTCTCTTAAATTGGATAACAGTAACACATACAGGTATTTAGATATGGCACAACATGTGCCATGCAGCTTTATATAAAAATAAGTTATTATTAATTTACCTTTTTTTGTTTTTAAAGCAAAATTATGACTACAAGTCACGGAGGTGAAAAAGAGAGGAATTAAGTGCTTCTGTGGCATTTTCCAGCTGTTGCATAAACTGCAGATTTCACACACAAAAAAACACAATGTTTCTAGCTCAAACGTATCAAAAGATACTAAAGAGAACACTAGCTCCACTTAGTGACTGATCCCTTGCAAAGGTTAACGGGATACCTTTTAATTGTGGATCGCTAATTGCACGTGGTAAACTGGTACTATCGTGTTGAACTTGGCCCAAACAGGACCAATAGCTGTTTAAATGATAAATCCTCAATGCATTACTGCTACAGATTGTGCCATTTTATGCCTCATAATAATTAGCATTTTCTTGTCACATAATTCAATCAATCTTGATGCATACCTTGGTCTTCCACTGACACACAATTCCTGTGGCCCTGATGTAGATTTTGGTTCAAGACTCAAACAATATACCAGTCCCTAAGTAGGGCCAATAATGCTATTACAACTCTAAACC
The DNA here is from genome assembly GCA_963921515.1 of Calotriton arnoldi. Lineage (NCBI taxonomy): Eukaryota > Metazoa > Chordata > Amphibia > Caudata > Salamandridae > Calotriton > Calotriton arnoldi. The sequence goes on along the minus strand of CAWUFW010021432.1, from coordinate 95,129 downwards.
CTTCCTGTATTGTTTAACCATTTTAAAAGCTACATATAAACTATTTTATCCCCCGCCACCTAACTGGTTATTTAATCTGGTTAAATTGTGTCCCCTCTATTTCCGCGGGCTCATGTCTTCAATCCTGAAATTTCATTTGACAACCGAACCTATGCAGTCTGGGAGTTGTCGTTTTGGCTCAGATGGAGGAACCAGATGGACCTTTAGATAACAATAGTTTACACAAACCCCCCCCCAAATCTCGAAATATAGAGCCCTGCAGACGCTGGGGACCCGGCAACCCAAAAAACTGAAGAGAACAACTGCTAACGAATCAGAATTCAGCCTCCCGTCCTAGCACACACGCACCATGATTTTCTTTAAAGGGGTGATGCATCACTCTTAAAAATAAATTATACGCAATATATGCGTTGCTGAAAACTCTCGCCCTTTCTGAAACAAAAGTAATTCCTGTAAACCTTCTAATGCTGAAAAACATGCGATAGATAATTCTAACTAGAAGCCTAAACACATTAAAAAAATTATTGTAACAAATTTCCAGGCTATATGTGTTTATTTAACTTAGCAGTGTTTTCTGATAGGGTTTTCACACATAAAAGAAGTCAATGTTTTGCGCACACTACTATTTCACGTGCCTGGTTAGGTGTGCTGTCCACGCCCACGACAGAGTTTCCAAAGTTAAGCCTGAAAGTTACGGGTATTTTGTTTGTCTACGGCATTCCGTACCTTGCGCCATTGTGCTGCAGACAGTGTTGAGATCGCCTTGTGTGTGAGTGCCAGGAATCAACCCTCCCTGCATCAGCAGAGCGTGCACTCTCAGCCTCGGGGAGGTTCACGGACCCTTCATTCTCCCCCTCGTCTATGACCAGGCTGCGACTGCGAGTCTGAAAGTGGTAAAGGCGGGTGTTGGGCTGCAACTGGAGTTGAGGTAGATGGGGGAGGGGGAACAATGGCGTCCGCAGATTTTTAAAATTAACACAGCGCTGGCTTCGCACAGGGTTCGTGCAGCAGCGGAAGGGTGGCAGAGCATATTGAAAAGTGATAGCCATTAAATTAAAAGCGCGGCATGGGGTGCTTTATAAAAAATACTTTACACATCGCTCTCGTGGATCCGATCCAGTGCGATGAAAGCGCTGCGGCGGGCGGGGAGGGAGCATCTCCATTTCCGGCGCACAGGGGCATAATGCAAATAATTAAAAAGTACGGAGCTGAGTGGCTGGCAGTGAAGCACCATAGCGTGTGCAGGAGTTAGTGCGTAAAGAAAGGCGCGTGGTTTCTTAAAGAAACAAGCGGCCACGCGGAACGAGGGAGAGAAGGGGGGCCACGCCCCCAACCAGATGGCACACTGCACGCAATTAAGTGCGAGCGGAGCGAAACTGTGGTTAGGCGCCGCTGCCTCGGGACTACACGGAAGTTACCATAGAGCCAACAGAAATCAAGAAAACAACAGCAATGCCAGACTGAAACCAATCGCGAGGGGCAGGAGAAATTACACGGAGTTGAAGCCAATATACAGATTACTTTAAGTCTCGCTGAGACAGCGCATGCAGCGCATGCGCTGCCAAGGCGAGACCTAAAAACTGGTTCCTAGGAATGTAGAAGAAGTAATAGCTGAAGAAGTTCAAGGGAGGCGTATACAAGCTCCTTTATTTAAGTGGGATTGTAGCAGTATTTGACAGGAGTCTATTGACATTATGATTTTTTTTACGAGAATATGCCAAAAAAAGTGTTAAACAGAAGATTAAGATGTTACAAGGACTAGATCCATGTAAAATAAGAAAATATACTAAGTTGCAAGGTCATTCTCTGGCTTGTCTTTCAAGAAAAGTCTGCCAAAGTACATTTCATCATTTAAGAATGTTAGCTGTACACTACTCTGAAATGCGGAAGTTAGTAAGGAGACTCTACTATTTAAAAACTCCTGCATTATGTTTAAGTGAAATGAACACAGCTCTTATGCACGGTTCTGTATCAGATATAGAGAAAGTTTGTGATGATATACAGTTTTGTTTTTTTGGATCAGAAGACGAGTGTAGAGAAACTGAGAGTTTGATAAGTGTAGGTGTTGAAGAACAGGAGAAAGAGATTAGTATTGATGATTTTGAAGAAGAAATTACAAAGTTTAACATAGTTTCATCTGAAAACCCAAACTTTGTTTGCATTTGTTGTCGACGTACTCACTATAGAAGTCAAACTAGGAATGTTGATTTATATTTAAAAAGTGAAAAAGAAAATAGTGATAAGTGGCAGCAATTTGGTGTTTATTTGTTGGTAGAAGGTCAGTTTGAATTGGGTACTGATCAAGTTATTTGTGAATACTGTTACAACAAATTAGAAAAAAACAAAAGGCCAGCTAGAGCAGTACATAACAACTTAGAGTTGGTACCTATTCCTCAGGAACTAGCAGATTTAAATACATATGAGTCTATTCTTATTCAATCTGTACACATATTTCAGGCCTATTTCAGGCCATAGTTCGTATGGAGCCTCAAACAGGTAAGCAGCCACTAACAGATTTACAAAAAGGTCTCAAAGGAAGAGTTGTCTACTTACCTTTCGATTTTAAGAAAAAGATTGAAACTGTTGGTGTAGACAGAGAAGAAAATTAGCCAGTAGTTATTCCAGTAAATGGTGTACCAACGAAGAGTCAAAAAATCTGGCAAGAGTTTGTAGATGTTAGTAAACATAAAAAGGCTACAATATACCTGAGACAGAATAACATTTATTATAAGAATGTGAATGTTGATGAAACAGTAATTTCAACTGGAGAAATTGAAAAAGTGGACAAGTGCAGGACTGAAGATATTTATGAACATTATACAATACATCCTCTGCATTCAAAAGAAATAATTGGAAACAGAATTGAACTATTTCAAATGAAAAAAGTCTATTTGAAGTCCCATGAGTGTACGGGAAAAAAGTTTAGAAGCTCGTTGTTTTCCCCAGCTATTCCCCACTGGAGAAGGTGGACGATTTGATGAGCGAAATGTACAGATTCCAGCTTCAGAATACCGATCAACAAGAATATATTGTGCAGATGCAAGATTTTGGCAGTGCATTCCATATATATTTCATCTTCTGTTTGAAAGCGATTTGTCTGCACTTTCGTATGCAGTGAACCATATATTAAAAACAGGACTTCATCTTCAACATGTTTCTGCAAAAGTGTTTATGGACAAAGTTGAACAAAGAGATAACCTTTTTGTCTCTCAGTAAATTCATTTGATGGCGTGCTAATGTGGTACCAATGAGTATTGGTATAGTCATCATGGAGATCTTAAATGCATGTTAAGAAACGTAGGTACTCCTATGTGGTTTGTAACACTTAGGGGTCGATTCCGATTCGGGCCGGAAATCTCTCCGACCGAGCCGGACCCGGAGAGATTTCCGACCGAATCGGACCCGTGCAGTCCGACCGAACGAGTCCGATGCATTCGTATGCCACCGGACACGAGTCGGTCGGACTCCCATTGAACTCAATGGGAGCCGGTCGTACAACGCGTACGCGGGCTCCCATTGCCTCAATGGGTGCGAGGCAGTCAAGGGCGCCCCCTACAACGGGTACGCGTCGAAGCGCTTCGCGGCGTACACGCACAGGTAGGGGGGACCCATGGGTCCCCCCTGTGTGCGCCTCGCACGGGTACGCGTACAGGGGGGTCCGACACGGACCCCCAAAGTACGGCTCCGACAGCGAGTTCGAGTCGGACGGCGCGAGTCGGTCGGAGCGGTCGAGGTGCGCATCGTACTTACCCGGCCGGAAAACATCTCCATTGCGCGGTGCGAATCGGGTCCGAGCGAGTCGGTCGGAGCGGTACGATCCGGGTACGAGTCGGTCGGAGCGGTCGGGTCGCCCGGACGAGTCGGTCGGCGAATTCGCATCGTACTCGCTCGGCCGGACCCGCGTACGATTCGGTCGGGAAAAAGGGCTCCGAATCGGATCCGGTAAAGCCGAATCCTATTCGGAGCCCTACCGGCCGAGATCGGAATCGGCCCCTCAGCTGTGCTGAATATGCGTGGGAAGATTTACTTGAATTTCTACGAGAAGCAAATTCAAATAATAAAAACATTGAATTGAAGACAGCTGGAGAACTGTGTTCCTTGGATCCTGTAAATGTGTGCGGATATTTTAATCATAGGTTTTAAGCTATGATGTCATTTATCTGCAGTTAAAATATTCCAACTCTTGGAGAGGTAACAGATTTCTTTTGGAGAAAGGAGTACCAAGCCAGAGGTGCTCCTCATATGCACATGCTATTATGGATAAAGAATACACCAACATTTGGAACTGATACTGATGAAACTGTTTTGTCTTTCATCAAACAGTATGTTACATGTGCCATTCCAAGAGATGGAGGAGAAAAGAGCTTCAGACAACAAGTTTTATGGTTTCAAAGTCATCGATGTGGGAAATACTGCAGACAAAAATACAAGTGTAAAGGGAAATTTTATAAAAAATGTTGTTTTGGGTTCCCATGTCCTATAATTTCTAAAGGAAGAGTAAATAGTTTCTTGTCAGCAGTAAGGCATACAATAACTCGGAAATCTCCCAAGAATACATACAACTTAAAAAGAACAGAAGCTTCAAAGTATATTAATGACTACAATCCAGTTATTTTGAAAATGTGGAATGCAAACATGGATATTCAGTATGTTGCAGATAATTCAATTGCTGTTGCTCTGTCACGATTTACCTGACGTCCCAAGTGAACGCTGTCTTCCTCGGTCCTGAACTGACTCTGCGGGTAGCGTGGAGTGTTCGGACTACTGGTCCCATGAGTCCGTGGGCTGCTTCCGGTTCCGTTGCAAAGACTGCTGGGAGGATTTCCGGCAGGGATCCTCAAGGATCAGCAACCTGGAAGAGTCGAGGCAGATTATTCCAAAGTGCCGGTCAAGTGTTGCCGGAGCCTGAGCAGTTCCTGTTACCCGCGTTTCCTGAATCCGGAAGGGTAACGTATTTTGGTTTGTGCGCGTGTGGCTACACGCGTTCTTCTGGTTCTCGATTCGCTTTGGAGAGTCTACCTGCCACAGTTCTTACTCATTATTTGTCTCCCTTTTCTGGTGGCTCGTTGGCTGTGTTCTCGTTCCGTGTGCAAAGGGGATATTGACTTCCCTAACCTCAAGGAGAGGTTCAGTCACTCGTTCAAGACTCAGGAGAGTCTGGTTTTCATTTCGTTGAAGTTTTAAAATAATTGCTTTATACTTACTATCGTGACTTTGCCATATCTTCTTCTGTATGGGTGGAAACAACCCTGCAGGTGTTACATTCATTTATCCTTGGAAATATTGCTGAACACTTACTAGTGAGACTTTGCCATTCATCTTCTGTACGGATGGGAACAACCCTGCAGGTGTTACATTTGCTTGTCCTTTATTTGATTGATTATGAGAGTAAAGGCAAGTCCTATTTGCAGAGCTAATAGTTCTATGTTTTCTATTGCCATTTAAACCGGGGAGAAACACTATATGAAGTTTCTTGTCTTCCCCTGTGACGCTGAGAAATAGATACCTTGGGATTATACTATTACGTTTCTTATCTGTGTTCCACAAGGACGTTTTACCATTAAGCCTGCATTTATTTTTATTTACAGGTATTGGGTACTTTTTTTTACTTAAGTTGCATATCTGTGGTGCTGGTCAAGGTATCTAATGCATGTATTTCTCTTTTAGGTCTCCTTCCCCGCTGTTCCCTTCCCTTCCTTCCCTCACTTGATCCGATCAAGATTCTGTGTTGTTTATCGGCAGAATTGAGACGATCAAGAGGTGGACCCATAGTTGAGCATCAAATCGACTCCGAGGTATCATCAGATGACAGAATAATCTGCCTATGTTTAATAACCTCCCGGTCGATTGGCTGTTCAAGTATGGCCACATTAGATGATGTGATAGCTGCCTTACAACTAGTACAAACGGAGTTAGCTACATCACGAGAGCAAACAGCAGCCTTACCGGAAAGGATGGATAGATTAGAGAGAAATCCCTTTGATGCAACAGGCAGCTGTTCTCATGAGGGGTTTACATGGTCAGCAAGTGGTCCAGTGTCTGCGTCAGCTCCTATTACCGTAGAAATGCCAGCTCAAATACCTTTGGCAGTTCCTGAAAGGTCTAATGGAGACCCTACAAAAGTACAGGTGTTCATGACGCAGATATTATTACATTTCTCTTCTCGTCCAAACGTCTTTGTTACAAATCAAGCCAGAGTAGCTTTTGTGATTTCATATTTGGTTGGGCATGCTGCTCAATGGGCTGTTCCTTTGATCAGAAAGGATGATGCGTTGTTGTATGATTGGGATGGTTTTAGGCTAGAGTTTGAGCGCATGTTCGATCGTAGAGCCTCTACGTTTACTGCTGATAGAGACCTGTTGGAGTTGAGACAAGGTAACAAGGATCTAGTGTGGTATATCACCACTTTTCAGAGACTGGTAGCTGAAACTCGGTGGCCAGAGGAAAAACAAGCGGCTCTGTTCTATCAGGGGTTAAGAGAAGAATTGAAAGATGTACTAGCACAGATAGATCCTCAACCCACTTTCTGTCTAGATTTGATTAACCTGACCTTGCGATTGGATCACAGGATTAGTGAATGTAAGGGGTAAAAGAAGAGAGGTGATTATCCTTCTCATTATGAAAAGAGTACTTCACAAGTGTGAAGAGGTCCAATCACTCCCGAACCCATGGAGATAGGAGTGGTCAGGGCTTCTCTTTCTAGCGAGGAGAAAGAACAACAAAGGAAACTAGGTCTTTGTTTATATTGTGGCAAAAAAGGCCATTATGTGAGGAACTGTTTTTCAAAACCCAAGGGTAAATATGGGGGGTCAAAAGACCACTGCAAACCTCTTTAGGGGGTCGGAAAACTAAAATGCCCTGGGTCTGTGGAAGGGAATCCCAAGGGCCATGTGGAAATCCCTTCTGTACATCAATCTGCTTGTTCATTCAAGGATCACTTTTATTAGAATCCGGGGCAACGGGGTTGTTCATGGATGAAACACTTGTAGATCAGTTAGGATTTAAAACAGGAAGGAAGACAGAATTGGAAAATGTTTTAGCAGTTGATGGCAGAAAGCTTGAATCAGGACCCATACGTTGGCAAACGCAAGAACTAGAAATGATAAGTATTGGGTCTCATATGGAAAGGATCGTATTCAATATCATCAAGGCACCTCAATATGGCCTTATATTGGAGTTACCTTGGCTGCAAAAACACAATCCAACCATAGATTGAAAGAAAAAGACTGTTATTTTCGAATCAATAGTTTGTATGCAGTATTGTGCAGTTCAGATGCCTTTTCTGGTACAAGAGCTGGTAATGAAACATTCAATTGCACTGCTGCAGAGCAAGATATCGTTCTGCCTCAGTTGTATCAAGAGTATCGAGAAGTGTTTTGTGACAAGAAAGCAGAAAGGTTGCCACCACATAGGCAATATGATTGTCAGATTGATCTTATCCCAGGGGCAGTGGTGCCTTGTGGTCGCATATATGCACTTTCAGAAGCTGAGAATGAGCATTTGAGGAAATATTTGGACGCATATTTAGCTAATGGGTTTATCCACCCATCCAAATCACCCGCAGCCTCTCCTCTGTTTTTTATCTCTAAAGCAAATGGAGAGTTGAGGACTTGCATTGACTTTAGAGCTCTCAACCAGGTGACAGTTAAAAACAGGTACCCCCTTCCATTGATCAGTGTGCTATTGGACCAAGTAAAGAATGCAGTCATTTTCACTAAACTAGATTTGCGAGGGGCTTACCATTTGGTGAGGATGAGACAAGGCGATGAATGGAAGACCACCTTCCGCACCAGGTATGGGCTCTTTGAATACAGGGTGATGCCCTTTGGGCAATGTAATGCTCCGGCGGCCTTCCAATATTTCTTGAATGAGGTATTGAGAGAGTATCTGGACATTTTCACTATAGCCTATATCGATGACATCTTAATCTACTCCTCTACCACGGAGATACACAGTGAGCATGTGAATTTGGTATTAAAGGCTCTTCAAGAGAACAGCCTTTTCTGCAAACTCAGCAAATGTGAGTTTTATGTTCCCCGAGTTGAGTTTCTAGGAGTGATGTTATCCAAACAGGAGTTATGAAGCAATGGGGTGAACCCGATAGGCCACTGGACCCGGGTAAATTGTGGTACAAAAATGAATGTCACAGTGGAAGACAGTCACATCACATAGAAAAATACACGAAATGATCTTCGTTATCCGATTCAAGTAGGACACCACCATTAAATCATTCCAACAATGGTTGTGATTTATTTTCATCACAAGATTCGAGTAGATCAAGTCATGAAGCACAATGTATTTCACATTTAGATATTTCTTGGAAAACAGGTGCACAAAAAGGGGAGTGGCAAGTGCATGGGAGGGATTTGTGAAAGTGATGTGAAAAGTGAAGGTAGTGCGCATATATACATCAGCAATCAATATTTACAACCTATCCTGCCAGATGACTGGCATACACAAAAATGATAAATCATAGCATGATTAGGTAGATGCAGATATATAATCTCTGTCATCCATGTTTGACAATAAATATGTAGAAGCAGATGCATCTGATGTTGCTATCGGAGCTGTGTTGTTTCCAAGAAATTCTGATAATGGAAAGTTACATCCAGTAGCCTATATGTCCCGAAAGCTTAATGATGCAGAGCAACATTACACAGGGGCCGAAAAAGAACATTTGGCCATTAAGGAAGCCTTTAAAGAATGGCGCCATGATTTGATGGGGTAACAAGAAAGTGAGGAACCCAATCTACCTTTGGAGGCTTGGGCAAAACAACTAGTAGAAGGTAAAGGTGCCTTCAAGGGATTTCATTAGATTCTCTCAGTCAAATTTATTCAGAATAATCACTTGTTGGTCTAGCCCCGACTGGTGGCTGACTATTGAACAATCAAAGCATCAATGTAGTTATTTAAAGCATGAATATTCAGCAATAGGTGATTCTCAGACACGGGTATGTCTTCTTTTCAATGGTAAACAGTTTAATATGAACAGAATTAAAGAGGGTACATTGGAATACAACAAAACACCATGATGGAGGACATACAAATCATAAAACCTTCAGATCATAGGCGTGAACATCTATTCCAGATCATAGTAGAGGAAATGAATCTGAAAGCAACAGACAACAATTCCTAAAAAGCAGCCAATGCTGAAGAAATAGATGTTTTGTCGACGTTTCTGTCCTTTGTGGCAAATGTGTCCGTCAGACCATCTTCAGGACGAAGAGTGAATTGTAAGAGTAGTCCCCTGTATAAACATAATTTAAAATTACATATATAGCCGTCAATGGCATAATTTATGAAAAAGAGAAACAGACCCGTGTACAAAAAGGAAAGGAAAAGGCCTCATTAAGTATAGGACCGTCAAGTGCAACTCAAACCTTAACCCGAAGAGTAGTCAAGAAAGAAAGAAATAGCGTATTGACACCAAACGAATTGAGGTGAGTGAAAAGACATATATGACTTACTTAAATCAGGTCGGGCACTCAATTTTGAACCAGAAAGACCACGATTTGGTTTAAAAACTTTAGGAGGGGCTTATGAATAAGCTCCTACCGATATCAGCACTGTGAACAGAGAGAATGTCTGTTTATAGGTTATCAATTGAAGTTAAAAATGACAATTGTCAAAGAAATATTCAGTGTCGTACAATTCCACCTAGGCTTCTATCTGTAAATAATTAAATCAAAAACATATTCTGCTAACAGCATGACCATTAAGGGGAAGGGTAGTTTTTAAGGAAGTGGGAGAAGAGTCTACCCATTATCTAAAATTGACTGGCTGATGGCAATGTTGATGCACTATATCGTGTTCAGAGTCCGATTATTATTCTCGAGTGATATCTTTATTTAGCATACCACATGAACCTTGGTTCTTGAAGACGACAAAATACTGCGAATTGTATGTACATCACTGATTTGTAAAGACAGCTGTCAAGCTGCCACTGCTTTTAATGCACTATATCGTGCTCGAAGTCAAATTCAATTTCTCGGATACAAAGCCTTCGATATTTAGAAAAACATATAAATCTAGAACCATGTAGAGTATTGTACAGCTAATTCATTTGACCAAATTACAGTCTTGTTTTTTCACTGTACCCTTCAACTATGGAACCGAGGATATGTGGGGAAAAAAAAGCTGGCTGATAACATAAGCTACTGAGGTGGTGCTGTTTTAAATGCACTCAATCATTTTTAAAGTCTACGATAAAGAGACAGTCATTGCTCCTTATGTCAAATTCCATACATCTCGCTGTATCGCTTGGATATTTCAACCTGACAAAAGATGAACAGAAATCTCTTCATCATCTCCAGACACTTTCTGATACTATAATTAAGCCAGCAGACAAGGGCGGAGGCATCGTCCTTTGGGACAAAGATGCCTACAGAGTAGAGCTGCTGAAACAACTGTCTGTGGAAGCACATTATAAGAAGCTATCTACCAATCCTACCAGTCGACTGACCAATACTATTTCATTTCTTAGTCGTCAGGGACATGATGGAGGTTGGCTTAGTGAAAAGGAGGCTACCTTTCTCATAAATAAAATGCCAACTGTTCCGGTAATATACATCCTACCGAAAGTACACAAGAATGCCACCTCAGCTCCTGGAAGACCTATTGTCTCGGGATGTAACTCCATCCTGAAGCCATTAGCTCCATATGCAGATTTTTTCATCCGCCCCTTTGCTACAGAGTCAGTGACATACATCAGGGACACTACAGCAGTGATCAATGTAGTTGAGAATCATCCATTAGATCCTGCTCATGAACTCTTGGTATCTATGGATATCGAAAGCCTCTATACTAACATCCCACAGATAGAGGCTCTCAATATCATTAAACAACTGTTAGAAAGTCGACCTAGACCACATAATGTTCCCACTGACTTCATCACTGAATGCGTCAGAATCTCTGTGTGTGAGAATTTTTTCCTTTTTGAGAACACCTTTTACCAACAACTAAAAGGCGTTGCGATGGGGGCTGTCTATGCCCCAGACATAGCTAACATCTCTGACGCAGACTTCGAAAACAAGTTTGTCTATGATGTCTCGAATCCCTTCATGTCTAACATCATTCGTTGGCTAAGATACATAGACGATGTGTTTCTCATTTGGAGAGGCAGTAGAGATCTACTTCTTCAATTCCATGACTGTATTAACTCTAGGAATCCACATTTGAAATTTACATTAGAATCGGACAACAACAGTATGAATTTCCTTGATATTTCCATTAGAGTGGACAGTAACAACTCCCTCTATACTACTCTTTATACAAAACCCACAGTGAGGAACACGTTGTTGAAATACAATAGCCACCATCCACAAGCCCTGAAGGATGGTCTGCCCTTTGGACAGTTTCTGTATTTACGCAGAAACTGTACATGAAGGGAGGACTATTTTTTGGAAGCAAAAAAACTGAAAGAAAAACTGTGAGCACGGGGCTATCCAGGCATACTCCTTAAGAATTCTTTTAATCGCGCCTGGTACAACAACCTCGACGCGTTGCTGGAAGTGAAAAATAAATCAACCCAACCGCAGCTAGTCTGTGTAACCACTTTTGGAACAGCGTCCAACAGTATTAAAAAAATAGTCAATAAACACTGGACACTTCTGACTGGACTTCCAGAATTGACTGAAAAACCCTTGTTTTCTTTCAAACGGGGCTCCAATTTAAAAGATAGACTTGTGCATGCATACGACACACCTGACACTCGTATTGTGGACCACATGAGACAACTAGTCCCTGTAGTAGGACACTACAAATGCAATATGTGCTCAGCATGCAGTACCACTAAGACCACCAAATCCTTTGAGATAAATGGACAAAAGACCATCATAAAACACTTCTCAAATTGTAACACAAGCAACGTGGTTTACTGTGTTCAGTGTCCCTGCGGCCTTTGTTATATAGGCAAAACTACACAAATAGTCAAAAAACGCATCCTCCAACATCAATCAAGGATCCGTTGCAAGGTTGAAACTGCACCTTTAGTTGAACATTACTGTCAGGCTAAACACTCTGAGAAGGACATGTTATGGTGGGTCATGGAAGTAGTCAGACCATCAATCAGACAGACTAATGTAGACCGGATTCTAACCTTGAAAGAGAACCAATGGATCTGTCGCACAGATAATATTGTTAAGGGATTGAATTCGGCGACGGAATGGCACTCCCTTGCATGTATGTGCTGAATGTAATACATTATATATAGATATTAGTTCCAATGTCTTTACAAATAACAGACACTGCCTTTTATCTGTTTATTGTGCCTTGACCATGTGGGTCATCTGTATCCATTGTCAAACTCTTAAAGCATGTCTTTTGCCAAAATGAACAATTACAGAATTCCTTGATTTCATTTTCTATGTACACAATGTCATTTTTTTCATTTCTATTCATGCATTTTATTGTCAGAATCTTATGAGTAATGTGATATGGCTTACATTAGACCCTATGATCTAGACGGCTGTTATTCAATTAGGCCGGGTATCGTAGGAATGGTCTCATCATACAATAGTGTGTCAGCAACATAATGTTTAGAGGTTTAGGAAATAGTTTTCCAATGTGTAAATGGTGACACGATTGTATTCTCCATTAATGAGGAGTGTCCCTTTTGTCAGAGTACAATCTATGTAATTGCATTGTTCTCTCGAAGTCTAATGTAAACATATTGTTGATAAAAAATGACACTACTGTTTGGCATTTTCATTGAATGGAGGCTTTAAATAATTCATCTCTTTTTTTTCTGCGTGTTTTAAATACAAGCATTGTTGTTTGAGTCCTTTTCGACAGTTCCTTTCTGTCTAATCCTCACTCTTTGGGTGTTCTTTCGTATTAAAAAACCCCACACTATTGTATAAACCATGCACACAGACAAAGTTAAATGCATATCTATTCGTTCCGAGATGATGCCATACATTTCAAGATGGCTACCGCCCCTTCTCTAAATAAAGCGGAACGAAGATAGTCCGCTTTCTATGTTACTCGCTTTGAGTTGATCTGTTTGTATAAAACCGCGTTATTTCAACGCTTGGTATGCCGTCTGCATTGTAAGGGGAACGCGTTTGTATCCACAACGTAATTTTTCTGAAGCTCGGTAAGTGATATTTAACCTCTGTCACGTTTGGCTGCCCCACGTAACTGACTAGCGTTATGCTAAATGAGGGCTCCTTTATTTTAAACAGATTCCATTAAACGGCGTGTTTCAACATTCCTACTCGGACTGAGACTATTGCCTTTCCGATATAGGTAAGCTTCGCCATTATAGGCTCATCAAATGGCTCAGCTAGACGCATTTTCTTTTGAAGTTTTAAAAGTATCCTTAAGATCTTTTAACGTGCTGCGCTACATGCATAGTCTTCCAACATGCTTCTAACACTCAAACAATTTTAAGCTGTTGGATTACGATAAATATGTGTGACTGCGCAACGTGAAATATCCAAGCGATACAGCGAGATGTATGGAATTTGACATAAGGAGCAATGACTGTCTCTTTATCGTAGACTTTAAAAATCATTGAGTGCATTTAAAACAGCACCAACTCAGTAGCTTATGTTATCAGCCAGCTTTTTTTCCCCACATATCCTTGGTTCCATAGTTGAAGGGTACAGTGAAAAAACAAGACTGTAATTTGGTCAAATGAATTAGCTGTACAATACTCTACATGGTTCTAGATTCATATGTTTTTCTAAATATCGAAGGCTTTGTATCCGAGAAATTGAATTTGATTTTGAGCACGATATAGTGCATTAAAAGCAATGGCAGCTTGACAGCTGTCTTTACAAATTAGTGATGTACATACAATTCGCAGTATTTTGTCGTCTTCAAGAACCAAGGTTCATGTGGTATGCTAAATAAAGATATCACTCGAGAATAATAATCGGACTCTGAACACGATATAGTGCATCAACATTGCCATCAGCCAGTCAATTTTAGATAATGGGTAGACTCTTCTCCTACTTTCTTAAAAACTACCCTTCCCCCTTAATGGTCATGCTGTTAGCAGAATATGTTTTTGATTTAATGATTTACAGATAGAAGCCTAGGTGGAATTGTACGACACCGAATATTTCTTTGACAATTGTCATTTTTAACTTAAATTGATAACCTATAAACAGGCATTCTCTCTGTTCACAGTGCTGATATCAGTAGGAGCTTATTCATAAGGCCCCCCTAAAGTTTTTAAACCAAATCGTGGTCTTTCTGGTTCAAAATTGAGTGCCCGACCAGATTTAAGTAAGTCATATATGTCTTTTCACTCACCTCAATTCGTTTGGTGTCAATACACTCTTTGTTTCTTTCTTGACTACTCTTCGGGTTAAGGTTTGAGTTGCACTTGACGGTCCTACACTTAATGAGGCCTTTTCCTTTCCTTTTCGTACACAGGTCTGTTTCTCTTTTTCATAAATTATGCCATTGGCGGCTATATATGTAATTTTAAATTATTTTTATACAGGGGACTACTCTTACAATTCACTCTTCGTCCTGAAGATGGTCTGATGGAGAAATTTGCCACAAAGGACAGAAACGTCAACAAAACATCTATTTCTTCAGCATTGGCTGCTTTTTAGGAATTGTTATCTGTTGCTTTCAGATTCATTTCCTCTACTATGATCTGGAATAGATGTTCACGCCTATGATCTGAAGGTTTTATGATTTGTATGTCCTCCATCATGGTGTTTTGTTGTATTCCAATGTACCCTCTTTAATTCTGTTCATATTAAACAGTTTACCATTGAAAAGAAGACATACCCGTGTCTGAGAATCACCTATTGCTGAATATTCATGCTTTAAATAACTACATTGATGCTTTGATTGTTCAATAGTCAGCCACCAGTCGGGGCTAGACCAACAAGTGATTACTATGAATAAATTTGACTGACAGTATCTAATGAAATCCCTTGAAGGCACCTTTACCTTCTACTATTTGATGTGAGCAAAACATACATTCACAGTATATACGGATCACTGTAACCTACAATTCATGAAATCAGCTCGAGTATTGTCTCCCAGACAATTGCGGTAGATGCTTTTCTTTTAAGAATTTCAGTTCATTCTCACTTACAGACCAGGGAAGGATAACAGGAAGGCTGATGCATTATCTAGACAAGAAACCCCGGCCTCACCCAGTGAGATTCCGATTCAAGCCATTATCAGCCCAGAAAAGGTGGTATGTTTGTTGCACACAGATCAGTTCCTAGCAAAAATAGAGAAGGAGGTGACTAGCCCTAAATGGAAGGCACGGTTAATGACTCATGTTGATGGGAGTTTGGAAAAAGGGATTCCAATGAGAGTCAATCAAATATTGGTTCCTTCTCTTGTGTTAAGCAAAGAGGTGATGAACTGGTGTCATTCAACTCCTGTGGCTGGTCACAATGGGGTGGGGAAAACCTTAGAAAGAGTGTTGTGGCAATTCTGGTGGCCTACAACCCGAACGGATATCAAGGCTATGATTCAGAAATGTGAGGTTTCTGCCCAAATGAAAACAGAGTGGGGTAAGCCTTATGGCTGTTTACGTCTTTTACCAACCCCCACGAAACCATGGGAGCATATCTCTTTGGAATTCATTGTAGGACTGCCTAAGGATCAAGGTTGCACAACCATATTGGTGGTTATAGACAGTCTAACAAAACGGGGACATTTCATCGCGTGTAGTCATGCTCCTTCGTCTGGGAAGGTTGCTCAATTGTTACAAACAAATATTGTTAGTTTACATGGACTCCCATGGATCATTGTGTCAGACAGGGGATCCCAGTTTACTGGACAATTTTGGAAGGTGTGGTGCTCCGCTTTGAACATCTCTGCCGCTACCTCCACCAGTTTTCACCTAAAAACAGACAGTCAAACAGAGAGATTAAATCAGACACTTAAACAATACCTGCGTTGTTATGTGGATACCAACACTGAATCTTGGGTGGAATGGTTGTGGATTGCAGAGGTGGCATACAATAGTGCGCAACTATAATACCAATGTGGAGTGCACCACCAACAAGCGAAGAAAGAAATTCTGTCCATCCATAGGGTAACAAAAAATAAACAAATTCTTTATTCTTCTTTTTGGTTAAAAGACAGCAGCCAAACAGCCGACGCGTTTCGTCCAAATTGTGGACTTCATCAGGGTTGCAATGTATATAAAACATAAAGTGTATAATACAACATGAAAAACACGAATGGACAAAAACAATAACAACAAATATAATACAATAAACAGGACATTTAAAATGAAGCTCATAGCCATGAATCTACCAGAGTTCAAGGGCATACTAGCCGCCACATTTCTTAAGCACAGTGAGGTTGAAGAATTACAAAAAATTAGAAAAGACATAACGAATATTTTCAATCGTATCGTATTGCCATAAATTTCATATAATGTTATCTAAGCCATTTTTCGTACTTTAGAATAAAGTTGTATAGCATAACAGGAAAGAAAGATTAATCGAAGGCCTGATATTAGATATATATATAATCATATCATATAGCCATAATTTAATGCATTGTTGCAAGGCCTATTCTCCACAGTTAAAATAAGATCATGAGTCAGAAGAAGCAAATCTGGCACACGGAGAACAGACAAGGAAGGAAAAACAAGAAAAGGAAAACAAGAAAATTATGAAAAAACAGGAAGAACAGTCACCCGGTGTATCTATAAGTGTGCCGCCAATTAGCAATATGCACAACCAGAACAGCAAGTATAAAAACAACTGTTGGCGCATACCTTGGAAACTTCAAATGGACTGTGCGAGAAAATGATCTCGAAGGTCAATAGAAGAGATTGTAAGGCAGAGCTATTCTTTGATTTCTCTGCAACTGTACCCTCCTCAATCCAGGGTCAGTCTAAAAGTAAAGCGGCTCATGTGCCTGTCGAGAAAAATAATAAATAAAAAAAGAAAATGATGAACTAATGAGTAGGCCCTATCCTTGACCCCCAATGTCATGAAAGCATATGCCTACCACCCGGAAATGCCAAAGAACTGACCTTGGAACAAAGCGGGAGTACTAGGCACAGTCATTAATCTGATGTGAAAGCATTGAGGGCACCTATTATGATGTCAACATTTCTGCCTTAAATGTACCCATACACGGGCCCCCATACGCCCATGCAAAGGGGAATAGAGTTCCAGTGTAGACCTATAAGGAATCACTCATACCGCGCAACCGCACCGGATAAAAAAACAAATCAATATCGTTAATATAATGTGTGCCCAGCAACAAAGATATAATTGTTAAATAACTGCGAAAGCCAAAATCAGTCCTAGTGAAAAATATGTAGGGCCGGGAATCAAGTAGGCCACCCACTATCAATATGATCGTAAAAAACATAAAAATAAACGCCATTGATCAGCAAAGGTATCATGAAGAGCCACATGTCACTATAAACCACTAACAAAATGAGTCATCACCCCCCCCTTATTCGGAGTCCCGGTAAAGTCTAGCAGTATGCCATTAAATACAGTCCTAACTACTACACAAGTGGACGTTTAGTTCTTACCGTGGTCCGCTGCTTCCGGGACCCCTGCAACCTTCTGCTTACGAATTCAAACTGGAAAACAGAGCGCCATAAACGCCCAGCTTAAATTGAGGTTACGTCGTCACGCGGGAAATTCCTACGCACAGGGTGAGGGAGTGTCTAAAAAGAGTCATGTTATTGACTAATAGGGAGTGTGCAAAAGTTATAGAACAATAGAATGGGTCGCAATGGCCAACCAATCTAAGTAAATACACGGAGATTATAAAGACCACATATCTAAAGGATAAATATGTGACTACCATGGGATAAATTAAAAAATAAACATGACAAAATACAATCTAAAATAACCACACATCCTTATCGCTCATGCTAGTCTTACACCACAGAGCAATTAAACCTGCACAGGAGCAACGGAAAGCATCCAAAGGAAAATGGCAATTCCAGAACCGATGCTGGCCATGTGCACTCTGTGATGGCACCATTGCCACCAAAGAAGTGTGAACAAAATAGACACACACAGACACATTATAGGTTAAATGCCGCAACCGAGCGCCATGACCGCCCGGCTTAAAATGAAGTTACGTGGTCATCATTGCCAACAAAACAGACTATACAAAGAAAAATGTATATAAGATATAAGAAAAAAGAAAAAAAGTATAGGATAAATGCCACAACCAAAACACCTCTAGATAGATGAGGTGAAGATAAAAATGAAAAAAACTAAAAATAAACGTGATAATAAAGAGTATATAATAGAAGGCAATAAAGAAAAGAAGAAAAAAAAAAGAGGATGTTGAATTTTAATCTCATGAAATATAAAGGGCTCGGGCCAGCCTCACCATCAGGCCTAGTTGTCATTAAGAGACAGAAATAAGCAATCAAGAGTCAGAAGGTAACTAGTACCATGTATCTATCAACAAATAAACATTTTCAAGTTATATTTTTGTATTAAATGTTAAAAGATTAGGGTACTTATAATGACTTCTCAATAAGATACTGCATGTTGTATTCAAACGGTAGTTGTCCATTAGCAGATAGATTTGCATATCAGCCAGGGATTTTACGGCCTAGTATGTATTGTGGGACACAGAATCCAAACATGTGATGTTAACATCTTTAGAAATCAGATATCCTAAAGGAAGGTAGTATTGAGAGGCATTGATATTCTCAAAAACAGGTCAACAGATAATAATGCTGATTAAAGCACTAATAGAATATCATATCTGTAGAATAGTACGATCAGATCTGGATCCCTATAAAAAATAGTGTAGTTCGTCATCTGTGTTGTGGCCCAATGTGACACAGCGCAGACGACAGATCCAGCCTGCCTCATTTCGTCTTAGAGCCAGCTCTCTATCACCTCCCCTGGTCCGTGAGGCAACATGATCAATTGCGTGCAACCAGATCTCTGGTTTCCCCGCATGGTGTTCTGTCATGTGAGCTGTCATTGGATACCTGGTGTCCTGTGCCTTTATTGCACGTACATGTTCTTGGATTCTGGTTTTAAGGGCCCTGATCGTGCTCCCTACATAAATAATATTACAATTGCAGCCAATGACATATGAGACAAATGTTGATTTACAGTTACGACTCGAGCCGCTCCATTTTACAGCACGTATGGATTTCATCCTAGGTTCATTCCTTTTGTGCATCTCCAAACAACCGATAAACTTGAGGTGCGGGAGAGGGTGAAGTTCATACAAACAACATTGAGTGAAACAAGACAAAAGGTGGTCGAAGCTAAAATCAGGTATAAGAAATACTACGCTGATATCCATAGGAGAAAAGAGCCGAGATACAGGAAAGGAGATGTGGTATGGCTATCTACTAAAAATCTACATTTTAGGAGGTATAGCATCTTTAATCCACGTTACATTGGTCTGCACTGCGAATTGCAAAAAAAACTCCGCCGCACTACGCGGAGCTCCGCAAGCGGCGGAGTACGATAGAAAAATGCTGTTCGCAGTGATTGCACAGTGCTGGATGCTTGTCCGCACTGTGCAATCATCGCGAACGGCACCATGCACAGCGCAAGTGGTCCCTGCTTTCCTTTTCTGCATACGCGACCACTTGCAATGAGAAACCTGACCCCCCCGCGTTGAGAAATCTCGCCGGGAGGTTGATTTTCCATGCTCGCGCTCGCCAACTTGATGGTGGCGATTGCAAACGAGGAAAAATCTCGTCGGGAGGTTTGATTTTCCTCGCTCGCGGCCGCCAACTTGACGTTGAAGAACGCGAGCGAGGCAAAAAACTCTGCTACGCGGGCGGAGTTTTTCAGAACTCCGCGATCTCCGCGTAACGCGGAAAACTCCGCAATCTCCTCGAGCGGAGCGGAGTTCACTGCCCAGGGTTAGTTCAAAGAGGGAATGCCATACGTTGCATTGTCTCGAGTAAGAACATTGTCTGGTTTGTATTTGATAGATTTTGATGGAAAAAAGTTTAGTGCTGATGCAAATTGTGTAAGAGAGTACAATCATTTAAGAAGACTTTATGCTCCTGATTTAGGTGAATATCCAATATATGAGAAATGTTTAGTGTGTCCAAAATAGGAATATGTCAAAGATGCAACTAAGGTTCAAAAAAGGAAAGCAACTGAAGAAAAAGTTGAAAGTATAAAGAAAAAGAAAATCGAAAGTGTTGATGATATTGTATGATACCAGTTAGAAAACAGTTCAGGTATCAACTGTTATGCTAATGTTATTCTGAATGTTGTGTTTCATTTACCACATCTTTATCATGAAATCATGGGAAATCATGAAAAAAGATTCTGTTCTTTACTATATCATGTATTTCAACGGTTGATAAGTGACAGAAGTAAAATGCATACTGCTTCTGCCATTCGGCATCTTTTAGATATATGTACTGGTTCATTGACATTTACTCTCAACATACAACAAGATGCACAAGAATTTCTAATGTTTATGCTTGGATTATTAGAACATGAAGGAATTCACATTGAAAACTTATTTGGACTAAGTAACAAGTGGAACCATAAGTGTGAAGAGTGTTCATTTACTTCTACCACTGAAATACAAACAGAACGATTCCTATACTTGAAAATACCAGACTGCGAATCAGTACTTTTTAATAAAATGTTAAAACAGAAAATCAGGATATGAGATGATCACATTGTAGATCAGAGATGTTGTCTACATTACATATAGAAAGATTTGGAAAATATCTCATTTTAATGTTACAACGATGTAGAGCAAATGGAAGAAAATTGGAAACAAAAATTACACATTTTAAAGCAAATCAAATATCTATTTCAGGAAGAACTTATACAACAGCAGCTATTATTTTTCATGAAGGACTTACTGCAACATCTGGTCAATATACTGTTTATTTAAAGTGTAACAGAGGATGGACACTTTGCAATGATGCCCACTTGGAATTCAAACCTAGATTGCCTTATGAAATACGAAATTCTTATGTGTTATTTCTGCAGCCAAAGTTTTGAGCACATATTTCGGCCTATTGGGGAAGATGTCAACAGAAAGTAGACAGCACTGCTAACTATTAATAATTAGTGTTTTGATTATTATCTGTGCTAATTGATATTACATTTGGAAAATTGTGTTTAAAAGCAAATAGTTTATATATTTGTTGTCTATATTGTATCAGATGTAAATGAGAGTGTGCATTTTGGCAAATGTATTTGAGAGAAAAAACAGAGTTTATTTATATGAAGGAAGTAATTAACAAAGTGTAGATAGGAAAATGCATAGGTACACATATTGATAATGATAATCTAAACTCATTTGTTTTTTTGTCTACAATCAATTTTGTTTTTTCCCCGCTGTTCAATGATGATACCACATTGAAATCAATGTGTATGGTGAAGTTAAGTGGAATCTGAGAACAGCAAAAAAGGGAAAGTGAGAATGTTATGTAATTCTAAATTTATTTTGTGTTCTCAAAAATATAATATTATCATTTTTGTAATATATTATCATTAAATAACAGTTTTTCTTTTCTTCTTTATAGTAGCTCCAGTTGAAGTTTGAAAATAGTTTTAATGCTGTTTAGGATAACACTACTTTAAAAGAGTTTTACTGAGTAATGTATCTAAAATACTTGAAAGGTAAGAATACATAAGATAATAAGCATGATAACAAGGAAAAAAAAAAAATTAATTATATGATATTCGTTTCTAATATAAATAATATTCATCCTTTCGACTATTTGAAAAGTATCATCATATTTCTGAGGGGTAGTATTACACTTACTTTTTACAAAAGTGTACAGACCAATAAAAGTCCTTTTGAAGCAAGTTATTTACTTCTCATTATACAGCACAGGTGTGTATTGAACTCTCTATCTAAGGACTTCTCAGACGCATACATAGATAACAGATGTCTGCTTCTGTGACTCAATACTCTAGTAGAACTGATACGATTTGTGCACTTCTATGATAAACTAGTTTTGAAGTTAGAGTCATCAGATGCACAACAAATGTCATAATACATGTAGAAGCCTACACATACTAGAATATGTCTGTTTCACACCACATGTTTTCAAAATTTGCGTACAAGAAGATGTATATATTAGTTTCTTCTCCTTATACAGGACAGGTGGGTATTGTAAGTGCTTTTTATTATATTTGAAAATTTTACAGTTTTAAAGCATGATGTATCTTTTCATTTGAAGAAGTATTATAAGACATATTATAGAGCTAATAGGACTAAGTTCTAATGGATAGAATCTACTGTATATGGCTCAATTCATGCACTCATCCAATCATTCAAACACTATCCTTATAATAATTCATTCATTCAGGCACTATGCATACATCCATCCAATCATCCAGATACTGCTAATGCAGTCATTCAATCACCCAAACACCACTCTTTCACTGTACCAATCACCCAGGCAATACCCATACACTCAACCATTCACTCAGACACTACCCATGCACTGCTCTATTCACCCAGGCACTGCCTATGCACTCATGGAATTACCAAGGAACTACCCATGCACTCATGGAACCAAATATACACTATCCATGCACTCATCGAATCACCCAGGGACTACCCACACACTCATTCATTCACCCAGGTTCTATCCATGCACTCATGCAATTCCCCTGTACTGAACTATTCACTAAAGCACCACCCATGCACTCATACATTTACTCACACACTGTGCATGGACTTATAGTCATCAAGACAGTAGCCATGGATTCATCCAATCACCCAGGTACTACTCATGTACTCACTGGATGAGCCACGTACTACCCTTGCACTAATCCATTCACTCAGGCCCTATCCATGCAGTCATCCAATCACTCAGGTACTTCCCATGCACTCATGCAATCACTCAGGCACTACTCTTACACTCAGGCACTACCCATGCACTCATCCATTCTCTCAGGCACTACCCATGCACTCGTCAAATGACCCAGGCATTATCCTTGCACTCATTATTCCACTCAGGCACTAACCATGCACTCATCCAATCACCTAAGCACAACCCCTGCACTCATGCAATCACTCAGGCACTATTCTTCCATTCAACCAGTCACTCAGGCACTACCCATGCACTCATTCATTCTCTCAGGCACAACCCATGCACTCATCCAATGACCCAGGCATTAACCTTGCACTCATCCTTTCACTCAGGTACTACACATGCACTCATCCAATTACCCAGGCACTACCCCTGCACTCACACAATCACCCAGGCACTACCCATACATTCATGCAATCACTCAGGCACTACTCTTGCAATCAACCATTCACTCAGACACTACCCATGCACTCATTCATTCTCTCAGGCACTAACCATGCACTCATCCAATGACCCAGGCATTACTCTTGCAGTCATCCTTTTACTCAGGCACTACCCATGCACTGATCTAAGCACCCAGGCATTACCCTTGCACTCATGAAGTAATTCAGGCACTATACATGCACTCATCCAATCACCCAGACACTACCCCTGCACTCATGCAATCACCCAGGCACTACCCATGCACTCATGCAATCACTCAGGCACTACTCTTGCACTCAACCATTCAATCAGGCACTATCCATGCACTCATCCATTCTCTCAGGCACTACCCATGCACCCATCCAATCACCCAGGCAGTACCTCTGCACTCATGCAATCACCCAGATACTACCCATGCACTCATGCAATTACTCAGGCACTATTCTTCAACTCAACCATTCACGCAGGCACTATCAATGCACTCATTCATTCTCTCAGGCACTACCCATGCACTCTTTAAATGACCCAGGCATTGCCCTTGCACTCATCCTTCCACTCAGACACTACCCATGCACTCAATAAATCACCCAGGCACTACCCATGCACTCATGCAATCACTCAGGCACTACTCAGGCACTACTCTTGTACTCAACCATTCACTCAACCATTCCCCATGCACTCATCCATTCTCTCAGGCACAACCCATGCACTCATCCAATCACCAAAGCACTACCCCTGCACTCATCCAATCACCCAGGCACTACTCTTGCACTCATCCATTCACTCAGGCATCAAGCATGCGCTCATCCATTCACTCAGGCACTACTCATGCACATATCAAATCACCCAAGCACTTCTCTTTCACTCATTCATTCACGCATTACGCATGCACTCATCCATTCACTCAGGCACTACTCATGCACTCATCCAATGACCCAGGCACTACCTTTGCACTCATCCATTCACTCAGGCACTACACATGCAGTCATCCATTCACTGAGGCACTACTGATGCACTGATCCAATCACCCTGATGCTACCCATGTACTCATCCAATGATGCACACACTACCCTTGTACTCATGCAATTATTCAGGTAGTACCTCTGTACTCAAATATTCACTCAGGCAGTATCCTTACACTCATGGATTCACTGAGACAGTACCCATGCACTCATTCAATCATCCAGGCACTATTCTTACATTCATCACATAAACATTTATGCAAGCAATCACTTTAACTACATACAATTTTTCTAATTTTAACCAGTATAGGTGGTTTCATGAGGACCTTTTTTTAACAATTTTGAGGTTTTTTTGTATTATCTGATTTTTTTAATTTGTTTTGGTGTTTTTGAATTTTTTGAACTAAAAAATAAAGGTTAGCAAGTCCAACTATCGTGTTTCATAAGAACAAAGAAACATAAGGTAGAAAAAAAAAGAAAATTAGCACTTATGTGCTTTCAAATGATTGATAATAGCATCAATAGAGAGTTCCCCAACGCAAAGAGTTATTAGGCATTTTTGGCAGTGAATTCCTGCATCCGCAAGTTCGGGGAAGATCTGGGGTTGTAGATGGTTGGCTACCATCATCAGCTGCAGATTGGTCCCTCTTCTCCTGTTGCATTATTACTCATGCAAGACGAGTTGGGTGAATGGTTTCCAAGTGTTTCTTCATTAAAGAAGTGCCGCACAAATATTTTTTTTCATATCCTCTGGAGAGGACTTTGTGGTATATGCTGCAGGTCACCTTCCTTGCGTTCACCTTTTTCTCGCCTTCTGGCACAGTGGAAAAAGCCCATACAATACTTTCTTTCCGATTCTTCACCGGCTCTTTCACCTCATCCATCTACTCCTGCTACTCCTCTTCAGGAAAAGTTGATGCCATTGTTCAATCCAAAACAGTTTAAACACCAAATAAAAAAAAACAATTTACAGAGCCTACAAAAAAGTAGTCTAAGAAGCAGACAAACCCAAAATGAAGGACGATTCCGGAAATACGTGCCGGCAGGGTTCGCGACTCCTACGCAACTGGTGCGCGATGGTGCCGCGTACATAAAAAATGTGTTTTAAAGATCTTCGTATAATGGATCCGCGCACCCACCCCGTAGGTTCACGATCGGTGCGCGACCCTTTTTTGTAAACAAAAATACAAAATATAAAGAAGATATTTATCATAATGAGACAACAAAACATCTTTGATACTATTAAAAGCAATTATACAAAACTTAATTTAGCAAAAAACAGTAAAAAAACAATACGTAAAATATTATATACAAATGTTCGTTTTCTATTCATAATTCTGTCATATAATATCACACTGTGCAAAATTAGGAACAATAGAACAATATAACAATTTTGTAAAAATGTTATTTATTCAAATGAATACCTCTATAAATCTTTAATCAGCTATGATATATATATTTTTAAAAAGTGATTATCATTTTTTTAAAAGTTTTAAAAATACATAGAAAATCATACAAAAAAAGAAAAAAATAGTTACAAACATCTTTTAATAAATAAAACTGTTTAAAAAACCTTAAAAATTCACTGAAAAAAACAGAAAAACCATTAGATATTCACTGAAAAAACCATAGGTTTCAGGGACGTTATAGTTAGGCTGACAATTCACTCGTACAAAACCAGAGAAATTCAGCCATTATAGTTAGCTGAGCTAACAATAACTTGCGCCCCCGCAATGCACTGCTGATGAAGTCACATATTACATCACTCATGACATGGTCAGTGACATCAGTCATGACATGACTGATGACATCTCAAATTGCATGACTGATGACATCACTGATGACATCATCCAGTGACTGAGTGTTTCTAAAAAGTGTAAGAATGTTATATAAGAATGGCGGATCATGGGGCACCAAACAGTTGGGTGTTCGAGACAGTTTTTGTGTTCCTCGTGGGGGGTTCAGTAATGGCAGTGCATCGTGATTGCAGACAACGCAGCAAACCCACTGGGGTGTTTGAAGTTCTTAAAAGATACGCCACATGAAAACCCACTGGGGCGTGATATGCAGGACTACAATTCACATAATGCCTGGAAGGCTGGGGGCGGGGCTTATCAAGAATAAAGTAGTTGACTGCTCTTTCATGTGTGCGAGTTCTGATTGCCAGTGATCAAGGGCGGGAGCCCGAAACGGGTTTGGCAGCCGATTTTACATCGGCTGCACCCTGCATTGGAACTGAATCTTACCTGTGCGGCTCTCTCCACATGAGTTTTCTCTGTTGTTGGATATATATATGTATATATATCCAACAACAAAGAAAACTCATGTGGAGAGAGCCGCACAGGTAAGATTCAGTTCCAATGCAGGGGTGCAGCGCACGATGTAGGCACACTCAGCTAAAATCGACTGCCAAACGCGTTTCGGGCTCCCGCCCTTGATCACTGGCAATCAGACCTCGCACACATGAAAGAGCAGTCAACTACTTTATTCTTGATAAGCCCCGCCCCCAGGCCTCCAGGCATTATGTGAATTGTAGTCCTGCATATCACGCACCAGTGGGTTTTCATGTGGCGTATCTTTTAAGAACTTCAAACACCCCAGTGGGTTTGCTGCGTTGTCTGCAATCATGATGCACTGCCATTACTGAACCCCCCACGAGGAACACAAAGCCTGTCTCGAACACCCAACTGTTTGGTGCCCCATGATCCGCCGCTCCGCGGCGGGCAATCTCCATGACCGAGCCAGCCACTTATAAATCCAACAACAGAGAAAACTCATGTGGAGAGAGCCGCACAGGTAAGATTCAGTTCCAATGCAGGGGTGCAGCGCACGATGTAGGCACACTCAGCTAAAATCGGCTGCCAAACGCGTTTCGGGCTCCCGCCCTTGATCACTGGCAATCAGACCTCGCACACATGAAAGAGCAGTCAACTACTTTATTCTTGTTAAGGCCCGCCCCCAGGCCTCCAGGCATTATGTGAATTGTAGTCCTGCATATCACGCCCCAGTGGGTTTTCATGTGGCGTATCTTTTAAGAACTTCAAACACCCCAGTGGGTTTGCTGCGTTGTCTGCAATCACGATGCACTGCCATTACTGAACCCCCCACGAGGAACACAAAACCTGTCTCGAACACCCAACTGTTTGGTGCCCCATGATCCGCCATTCCGCGGCGGGCAATCTCCGTGACCGAGTCAGCCACTTATAAATCCAACAACAGAGAAAACTCATGTGGAGAGAGCCGCACAGGTAAGATTCAGTTCCAATGCAGGGGTGCAGCGCACGATGTAGGCACACTCAGCTAAAATCGGCTGCCAAACGCGTTTCGTGCTCCCGCCCTTGATCACTGGCAATCAGAACTCGCACACATGAAAGAGCAGTCAACTACTTTATTCTTGATAAGCCCCACCCCCAGGCCTCCAGGCATTATGTGAATTGTAGTCCTGCATATCACTCCCCAGTGGGTTTTCATGTGGCGTATCTTTTAAGAACTTCAAACACCCCAGTGGGTTTGCTGCGTTTTCTGCAATCACGATGCACTGCCATTACTGAACCCGCACGAGGAACACAAAACCTGTCTCGAACACCCAACTGTTTGGTGCCCCATGATCCACCATTCCGCGGCGGGCAATCTCCGTGACCGAGCCAGCCACTTATAAATCCAACAACAGAGAAAACTCATGTGGAGAGTGCAGCACAGGTAAGATTCAGTTCCAATGCAGGGGTGCAGCGCACGATGTAGGCACACTCAGCTAAAATCCGCTGCCAAACGCGTTTCGGGCTCCCGCCCTTGATCACTGGCAATCAGAACTCGCACACATGAAAGAGCAGTCAACTACTTTATTCTTGATAAGCCCCGCCCCCAGGCCTCCAGGCATTATGTGAATTGTAGTCCTGCATATCACGCCCCAGTGGGTTTTCATGTGGGGTATCTTTTAAGAACTTCAAACACCCCAGTGGGTTTGCTGCGTTGTCTGCAATCACGATGCACTGCCATTACTGAACCCGCACGAGGAACACAAAACCTGTCTCGAACACCCAACTGTTTGGTGCCCCATGATCCACCATTCCGCGGCGGGCAATCTCCGTGACCGAGCCAGCCACTTATAAATCCAACAACAGAGAAAACTCATGTGGAGAGTGCCGCACAGGTAAGATTCAGTACCAATGCAGGGGTGCAGCACACGATGTAGGCACACTCAGCTAAAATCCACTGCCAAACGCGTTTCGGGCTCCCGCCCTTGATCACTGGCAATCAGAACTCGCACACATGAAAGAGCAGTCAACTACTTTATTCTTGATAAGCCCTGCCCCCAGGCCTCCAGGCATTATGTGAATTGTAGTCCTGCATATCACGCCCCAGTGGGTTTTCATGTGGGGTATCTTTTAAGAACTTCAAACACCCCAGTGGGTTTGCTGCGTTGTCTGCAATCACGATGCACTGCCATTACTGAACCCCCCACGAGGAACACAAAACCTGTCTCGAACACCCAACTGTTTGGTGCCCCATGATCCGCCATTCCGCGGCAGGCAATCTCCGTGACCGAGCCAGCCACTTATAAATCCAACAACAGAGAAAACTCATGTGGAGAGAGCCGCACAGGTAAGATTCATTTCCAATGCAGGGGTGCAGTGCACGATGTAGGCACACTCAGCTCAAATCGGCTGCCAAACGCGTTTCGGGCTCCCGCTCTTGATCACTGGCAATCAGAACTCGCACACATGAAAGAGCAGTCAACTACTTTATTCTTGATAAGCCCCGCCCCCAGGCCTCCAGGCATTATGTGAATTGTAGTCCTGCATATCACGCACCAGTGGGTTTTCATGTGGCGTATCTTTTAAGAACTTCAAACACCCCAGTGGGTTTGCTGCGTTGTCTGCAATCACGATGCACTGCCATTACTGAACCCCCCACGAGGAACACAAAACCTGTCTCGAACACCCAACTGTTTGGTGCCCCATGATCCGCCATTCCGCGGCGGGCAATCTCCGTGACCGAGCCATCCACTTATAAATCCAACAACAGAGAAAACTCATGTGGAGAGAGCCACACAGGTAAGATTCATTTCCAATGCAGGGGTGCAGCGCACGATGTAGGCACACTCAGCTCAAATCGGCTACCAAACGCGTTTCGGGCTCCTGCCCTTGATCACTGGCAATCAGAACTCGCACACATGAAAGAGCAGTCAACTACTTTAATCTTGATAAGCCCCGCCCCCAGGCCTCCAGGCATTATGTGAATTGTAGTCCTGCATATCACGCACCAGTGGGTTTTCATGTGGCATATCTTTTAAGAGCTTCAAACACCCCAGTGGGTTTGCTGCGTTGTCTGCAATCACGATGCACTGCCATTACTGAACCCCCCACGTGGAACACAAAACCTGTCTCGAACACCCAACTGTTTGGTGCCCCATGATCCGCCATTCTGCGGCGGGCAATCTCCGTGACCGAGCCAGCCATTTATAAATCCAACAACAGAGAAAACTCATGTGGAGAGAGCCGCACAGGTAAGATTCAGTTCCAATGCAGGGGTCCAGCGCACGATGTAGGCACACTCAGCTAAAATTGGCTGCCAAACGCGTTTCGGGCTCCCGCCCTTGATCACTGGCAATCACAACTCACACACATGAAAGAGCAGTCAACTACTTTATTCTTGATAAGCCCCGCCCCCAGGCCTCCAGGCATTATGTGAATTGTAGTCCTGCATATCAAGCCCCAGTGGGTTTTCATGTGGCGTATCTTTTAAGAACTTCAAACACCCCAGTGGGTTTGCTGCGTTGTCTGCAATCACGATGCACTGCCATTACTGAACCCCCCACAAGGAACACAAAACCTGTCTCGAACACCCAACTGTTTGGTGCCCCATGATCCGCCATTCCGCTGCGGGCAATCTCCGTGACCGAGCCAGCCACTTATAAATCCAACAACAGAGAAAACTCATGTGGAGAGAGCCGCACAGGTAAAATTCAGTTTCAATGCAGGGGTGCAGCGCACGATGTAGGCACACTCAGCTAAAATCTGCTGCCAAACGCGTTTCGGGCTCCCGCCCTTGATCACTGGCAATCAGAACTCGCACACATGAAAGAGCAGTCAACTACTTTATTCTTGATAAGCCCCGCCCCCAGGCCTCCAGGCATTATGTGAATTGTAGTCCTGCATATCACGCCCCAGTGGGTTTTCATTTGGCGTATCTTTTAAGAACTTCAAACACCCCAGTTGGTTTGCTGCGCTGTCTGCAATCATGATGCACTGCCATTACTGAACCCCCCACGAGGAACACAAAACCTGTCTCAAACACCCAACTGTTTGGTGCCCCATGATCCGCCATTCCGCGGCGGGCAATCTCCGTGACCGAGCCAGCCACTTATAAATCCAACAACAGAGAAAACTCATGTGGAGAGAGCCGCACAGGTAAGTATGTATATACATATATCACCTACTGGCAGTCACCAGTAGGTAGTTATAGTTAGGACCTTGTTTCTATTCAGAAAGCATTTTTCTTTTGCCAATATTTTTGGCACTGTTTGACTAATCTTCGCGAAATTTTCCAAACTAATGGTTCACTCAGGTCAGCTCCTGGTTTGAAAGTTTCGGGGTCCTAAAACAAGTTTTCCCCATGTTAATTTCCATAGTAACTTTAGACAAAGCTACAGCCCGAACTGCTGAACGGACTTACACCAAATTTGGCAGAAAGGTAGGTCTTGGTCCAGAAAGCGTGCTTTTTTTAAATGGTGTAAATCCGTTCAGTAGTTGCTGAGAAATTCAAAAAATAAAAATGTATATATCTGAGCACCGAGGAGGATTCGCGAACCCTCCCGAGCACGAGCTTAATTCTGATTGGCTGCCAACACTCCAAACCAGAATGTGTTAGCAGCCATCTTGTGAGAAAACAGTAAAACAAAGATAAAAAAACAAGAAAAGGGGGCAGGGTAGAAACACCCTGACCCCCTAGGCCTGTCAGGGCCCAAAAAAGCATTTTTGGAAAAAATAAATCAGTTGAATTCGCGCTGGGTGTGCGAATCTAGACGAAAATAAAAAAAAGCGAAGCCCGTCTCCCGAGCTTTGTTTAATTAAGCCCCCGGGTGGTCCAGGTCCCGGGGATAATCACAATAATATAGTGCGGGGGCCACGTATTTACTGAAATGCCCACTTATTTTTTATTTTGAATACCCTTTTTTGGAGGCTGTTTCATATGTGCTCTGCGTTTGGGGAGAGCGTGGCTTCCCTCTCAACCCATGTCTGCAGTGTCTCCTATTACATGGCAGAGTCTGCGCATTTTAAAAAGTGACAGCAGAGCGTATAAAAGGGAATAGTGAATTGTTTAGTTAAAAAGCACTTCTAAATTTCAATAATGCAGATTTTTTGTTTGTGATGCCGCGGACAATGAGGAGGGGGCAGGTGGGTGGAGGTTCGGGTTTATTTACAGGGAGGGCATGGGGGTGTATATAGATTGATTTGAACGATGGTGAGAAGATTGGGCTTAAAAAAAAATATTCAATGCAAAATCGGACTACGGCGTTTTTTGGAAGGCTTTCTTCGCATGTTTCTCTGACAGTTAAAACGGGGCATTGCTGGAAAAGTGTGCGCTGTTTGAGTGCCTGTTCTAGATGGAGGCAGCCATGGGTGCCAGGCGGGATTCGTGGGTGGCAGGGCCCGAGACAATTAACCCTCAGGTGAAGCGAGGAGTGCGGTTTGCTGAGGATATAGCGGTGGTCTTTGGATTCATCCCCGGAGGGACTTTCCCAGCCTTCAGCTCGTCAGAGTCCTTATGTGCCTGTGCTGTTCCCGGGGTAGGGTGCGCTACCACCAGCCCTCACAGTTGATGCCGGAGCAGCGAGGGGGCAGCCCGGACTGTGATGAGAGGTCACCTGGGTAGGCAGATCCCGGTCTGCCTTCACGTTTGGGAGGGGTAGCACACGCCTGCCCGCTCCTTTACATTTTTGATACGAGGGCAAAAGAAAGTATGCCAAAGCAGGGCTGCCCCTTTTGCACTATGCCATGCATTGTTGTACACTCTTTTTTTTAAACCTTTCGCACTTTTTTGGTCCCCACCCCGTTAAACACACTTCAGGGTCCTCCACCAAAACTCTGAAGTCATGTTTTTAGAACAAGGACAATGTGGGTGTGTTATAACGGATCAATAAACTGCACACCTCGACCCCAAATTTCTGATATTTATATTATGCTGGGAACTTGTGCAAAGCGGGCCTCAAATGTTCACAATTGTTGGTCTGTGGGCGCCTCGCCCCGCTTTCGGGCTAAATATGTCACATGGACTAGGCTGAAGCGGTCATGATTTGGGGGCTTCTAGAGTAAGGTAACAGCTGGGGCTGCAGTGCGGACCAACATACTTTTTTTCTGCTTAGGTCCAATATCAAAGCGACCCCCACCCCCTCCAAAACACTCCTGATGTCCTGGCCATGCTTGAATGTTGTCTCGAGGCTGATTCATTGCACACAAATAAATCCACCGATTTGTGTTTTTACCATTGTAGGGAGGGGGCACTGGTCTGTCACCATAGCCTTAACCCTTTGTGCACCTAAGAACGATGCGCCCATGAGAGGCGGTTAACTCGTCAACTTCCAAACCCTTTTAACATGTTTTTTAGTTTTCTTTTTAAGGCACCCGCTCTACCGCCAGGAGGGTTAAACGTGACAGGCAACAACTGTGTCCGTCTGCCTCAGCTGCAGTCAAGTTACAGACGGAGAAGGGAGAGGGCAGAAGGAGGAGGTTTAATTTAATCTTCGATGGGAACAGTAACAAACGACCTGCGTGGTGAGGTGAAATGCGAGTCCAGTATGGATGAGTGGTTTATTCATGTGTAGCGCATCTTTGGACTGTTTCAGCGTTCGTCTTTTATGAGCCAAACAGGATAAAGGTATGTGCTCAGGGTCACACACGTTGGCTAAGTGGTAAGCTGACGTTGAAATTAAGAGTGACCTCTGTTTTCTTGGACATCTCTCTGTGTGGACTGCAAGGGTGTGTGTTGTGAAAAATCTGCTGGGGATCGTCCACTTCTAAGCACTCTATTCATTATTAAAGGACGTTGCCAGCAACCCACTAACAACAAGTGAGTTCTACCCACCCATCTAATTGTTTTCTGACTTAATGGTGCTCCTAGCAGCTGTTGGTGAAAGTACAATCAACAAAAACACAATTGATCGCAGCATCTAAAGAGTGAGAAACCTACACCCCCAACCACCCGAAGAATGGATAATTAATAGAGCTGGCATCGCTGCCTGCACTACAATTTAGACGCTTATGCTGCACCTTTGTGTATAAATAACATGCAGGGCTTAGTGGCAGGGGTTTAAGTGGGCCGGGTCCTGCCGGTGCTCAGCACCGGCAGTTCTAAAAAGCAGGTGCTGAGACGAGTCTCTATCGGGCAGCGTTGTGTTTGGCTTAGGGGTAGGAGCCTGGCTGCCTGCTTCCTATTCCGACCTGGAGTCGGACACAAGCAAGCAGGAGAGAAGACGCGGGACCCGGCAGCGGGCGCAAGGTAAGTATTATTTTTTTTTTATTTTAATACAGCCTGCGGCCCTACCCCCCACCTGCGAGCCATGCCGGCCACCCCTGCAAGCCTCATACTGGACCATACATGTTCTGCCAAAAATCAATTGAAATTCTGATAGATACATTACGATTCTATCTAAAACTAGTAATCACCATTAGACTAATTACAAGAAAAAGCTGCAATCCACAAAAAGAACATTTCTATAGCAGTTCAGTGGCTATACCCACTTGCCAAACGTTATAAACTGGTAAACTAAAAACTCTCCCATGAATTTTGACGCTGACCCAGATGTGCAAAACCATGTAAACCTGGGGCAGTGCCAAAACCTTAAGCCTCCCCACAGCAGGCTTAACAAGGAGAAATGTTTTAATTTCTCCTCGTTTTTCCTCTTTCCATGTGTGCTGCATACATAGAAAGAAGAAAACCCCTCTCATGATTGTTTTTGTGTGTGAAGGTGACCAATCCTGCCTATGTTGGCGCTAGGCATCAATTTGTGTGCCAACACAGGGGAAAAGGACAGGAATGCACCATATTTCATAAATAAGGTGTATTCCTGCCCTTTCACAGTGGCGTAGGGCAGCGCAGCAAGAAGCCGTGCAGTGCTGCCCTACGCCAATGCCTCATAAATGAGGCCCTTTGTTTTTAGCCACACCTTTGACCAAGCCCCCACGCTCACTGACCTTTGGTTTGCTAAACACTGTTTAATTTATTTCCCCAATGTAAAAATGATTTGTCGATAGTTGTCAATGATGAGTAGTACCAAGTTCTAGAAATTTTTGTCAGGAGGGGGTCCTTACGCCTAAAAAGTTTTAACGGGGGGGTCTCGGCATCAAAACGTTTGAAGACCTCTGTACTAAGGTAACCAGAGAACATATGTATATGCTATGATTTGTCCTTTCATAATCACTTTATGTCAACTCAGACTTTATGATATTTTGAAAAGGTCTGTTAGAGTAACCATGAGGTGTTTACTAGCACCAGATAGATGCGAGGCCAGTTGAAATAAACAAGCCGCTCCACTGGAATGGCCCACTGAGAAATCTTGTCTTTATTAAGAACTCCTCTGAAGTCACATAGGCACCGGCGTAGGCAGTGCTTAATTTGTAAATGAATAAGTAGCAGGGCCCATGGTTTCTCGCATGACCGTGGCCGGGACTGTTGCAGACCAGGTTGGACTGGCCCATAGAGCAATTGGGCAGGGCCGGTTTTTGCTGTTGATTTTCCGGATGTTACCACAAGCATTGCCTGCAGCACGTACAAATGTATACATTCTCCCATACCTTACAAAATACCCATACCGCATATTTTTACAAGTTCAAACCTGACCTGATTTGCAAATGTGGGCCGCTTCTTTTTAGCTATCTGGTTCGGTAATGGGGTCCACTTTTATTTTGGTGCCCAGGTCTATTTTTTGTCCCACTCCGACCCTGAGCGCAGATCGAGGTGCTGAATACCAAGACTGCCTAATTTTGATTCCACCTGATGCCTCTTTAATTCACCATCATATATTCTCTACTTATTTATTTCACTCTTACATGTTCTTTTTCACACTTGGTTCCATTCTTTGTCACTGCTTTTCCGTCTTTCTCTTTCTCTTACTTTTCCTTTTTGTGTTTTTGTCTCACTAGCTGTGGATCAAAATCTGTTTGATAAACAGGAGCGGCACGTGCCGGTAAAAGCGGTGGGGCGGCGTGGGGGGGAGTCGACAGACAACGAGGGAAAAAAAAGAAAACCACTTACCATGCACTCCCCGCATTGCCGAGTCGGCGATGCGGCAAGCACTAGGTAAGTGGTTTTCCCTTGCCATCGTATGTCGAGTCCACCCCCGCCCT
Organism: Calotriton arnoldi; assembly: GCA_963921515.1. NCBI lineage: Eukaryota > Metazoa > Chordata > Amphibia > Caudata > Salamandridae > Calotriton > Calotriton arnoldi. Next base: position 59,643 of record CAWUFW010021432.1, on the reverse strand, counting down.
ACCACCTCTTACCTGCATGGGGCGTTCCTGTGAATAAATATGAGTGCCGATGGCTCCCACCCGCAACCGCAAGCTACAATGAAGCACTGGGCATAGGCAGGCAAGGGTCCAATCAGGGAGACACAGAGGCAGCTACTGAGCAGAGGGACACTGACACTAGTGTGGGAGGGCATCGACAATGGTCAGGGAGACACAGAGTGCCGCACAGACCCACAGGGGCACTGGCATGTGGGGCATAGTCTCTGAGATAGAGAGACATACACACATGGGCACAAGGACAGAGAGACAAGAGAACTGGGGCAAGTTTGTGTGTACTGTCACTCCTGTTTTCATGTCTGCCCAGCGAACCTGAATAATTGAGTCCATTGAGGGGTGCTCCACACGTTTTCTGTGATTAATCTCTTTAGCTAAGTGCTAGACTGGGTTAGACTCAAAGAGCGCCATTATGCCTAGCGAATGGCGACTACTGTCTTCACACCTGGCTATCTGAATGCTGAAGGTAGGCGGAAGTTGATAATCAGTTGCACGTAATAGTTTGTAATTAGCATTTAAAAAACCTTTCAAATTCACTGAAAAAACCATGGGTTTCAGGGACGCTATAGTTAGAAATTAGCATTTAAAAAACCTTTGAAATTCACTGAAAAAACCATAGGTTTCAGGGACGTTATAGTTAGAAACTAGCATTTAAAAAACCTTAGAAATTCACTGAAAAAACCACAGGTTTCAGGGATGTTATAGTCAGTTAGTTAGTTAGTGATGTCATTTGAGATGTCATCAGTGATATCATCAGTGATGTCACTGACCATGTCATGAATGATGTAATATGTGACGTCATCAGCAGTGCATTGCGGGGCGTGAGTTATAGTTAGCTCAACTAACTATAACGGCCGAATTTCTCTGGTTTTGTACAAATGAAATGTCCAACTAACTATAACGTCCCTGAAACCTGTGGTTTTTTCAGTGAATTTCTAAGGTTTTTTAAATGCTAATTTCTAACTATAACGTCCCTGAAACCTATGGTTTTTTCAGTGAATATTTATATATATATGTACGCCAAGGAGTATTGAAGAATGAGTGGGTGTATGAGTGTTTGAATGGATGATTTAGTGGGTGGGTGTGTGACTGACTGTATAAGTGAGTGATTATACATGTCTCAGTGAATGTATGGGTGGGTGACTATTCTGTGTGAATGTCTGTATCAGTCTGTCAGTTGGTGTGTTAGTGGCTGCATGGGTTGGTGAATAGGTACATGAGTGTCTCTATGAGTTAATGATTGGTTGTCTGAGTAGCTGTATGGGTGCCTGAGTGTCTCTTTGGGTGGGTGGAGGTGTGCGTGACTCCCTACATGGATGTGTGAGTGGGTGAGTCACTGGGTGTATGGGTTCATGAGTGCATGTGCAAGAGGCTGTATGGGTGAGTGAGTGTGCGTATGGCTGTGTCGTTGAGTGAATGGATGTCTCAGTGGTATATGGGTGAGTAACTGCATATGTGTAGGTCAGGATATGTGAGTGTTGCAGTATATAAGTGACTGTATGTGAGAGCGCTTGTATGAATGAGTGTGTGCTTGTGTCAGTGATTGTATAAGAGAGTAAGTATCTGTTAGTTTCTGTATGAATAAGTGAGGTGGTATGTGTATAACTGTATAGGTGAGTACATGGCAGTGTGATTGACTCTTTGGGTGATTAACTAGGTGTGTGAGTAACTCTATGGGTGAGTGGCGGTGTGTGAGTGTCTGTATGGGTGTAGAGTGCATATATCAGTGGCTGTATTGATGAGTGACTGCAAGTATGTGCAATTGTGTGGGTGAATGAGTGGATGTGTGTGTAGACCTATGATCCAGTGAGTGGGTATGTACTAACTGGCATTGGTATGTCTATGGTTTCGAGAATGGTAGTCTGTATTTTAGAGTGGGTGTATGAAAGGTTATATTAGGGTGTGAGGAAGTGCATCAGAGATTAAGTGGATGTTGTCATCAGTGATTTCATCAGTGATGTCATTTGAGATGTCATCAGTGATGTCATTTGAGATGTCATCAGTGATGTCATCAGTGATGTCACTGACCATGTCATGAGTGATGTAATATGTGACGTCATCAGCAGTGCATTGGAGGGGAGTGAGTTATAGTTAGCTCAGCTAACTATAACGGCTGAATTTCTCTGGTTTTGTACGAATGAAATGTCAGCCTAACTATAACGTCCCTGAAAGCTGTGGTTTTTTCACTGAATATCTAAGGTTTTTTAAATGCTAATTACTAACTTTAACTTCCCTGAAACCTGTGATTTTTTCAGTGAATATATATATCTATCTATCTATATCTATATCTATATCTATCTATCTATCTATCTATCTATCTATCTATCTATATATAATATATATGTATATATATTACCTACAGGCGGATTGCCAGTAGGTAATTATAGTTAGGACCTAGTTTCCATAGGAAAAGCATTTTTTGACCTGGCTATAACTTTGGCATCGTTTGAACAATCTGAATGAAATTTTGGCAAAAAAGTGTCACTGTGGGTACAATTGATTGGGAAAGTTTGGGGATGATCTGTGCAGTGGGGACAGAGAATTTGGGGCATGAAATAAGGTTGCTTTTGTAATGTTAATTCCCGTAGGAAACTTTCGCCACCTCTACAGCCTGAACTGCTGAACGGATTTACACCAAATTTGGCAGGGAGGTTCATGGAAGTGCCTTTTGCTTATTTGGTGTAAAATCCGTTCAGTAGTTTTTGAGAAATTTAAGTTTAAAATTATAGTGGTATCTTTGGCCGTGGATATTTTGTGGTGGTTTCGCGATTAATCGTGAATACACGCACCAATGGGAATACTATGATGGGCTGGACGCAACCTGAATAGTAAGTTGCGGCTGCCATTTTATCTATCGGGAATGGTTCCCGGGGCTGAAAATCTGTGTAAAAGCCCACTTAAGGGGTCAGGGTGGATATACTCTGACCCCATGGTTGAGAAATGGAGGTGTTAGTGACAGAAGTTATATGTCCACAATTGTTTTTTTTAACTGCGCACAATATTTGTGATGATGCCGCGCCTGCCAGCGCAGCCCCTCATGTACCATTGCAGGGACATCCTGACTATCAACTTTTATGCAAATATTGCTGAAAATATTTTTTAAATATATGAATGAATCATTAGTATGCATTGTTATAGAGATATTGATAAACACTGTTATAGAGTTATTTATATAGTGAGTTATCTACTGTGATGGTTAGAATTAATTATATAGTTACCATTTTTTAATGTGACAGTGGCTATTTAATTCCTGCTTTTGCTTTCTGCTTTCACAACGTTCCTGCAGGGTTCACGATGACCAACATCATCATGATCTCCGGCCTCACCGCGAAAACCGAAAATAGGTTTTAGAGATGCAAGGAATACAGTAGAAAAACATGAGTTTGAAGGTTTTAGTGATTCTAGAAATACAGTAGAAAAACATGAGTTTGAAGTGTACAGTAATACAGTAATAAACCTCTAGTGTGTAGAATACTGTAATGTGTGTGCATATATGTGTTTTCACTTTAAGGGAAAGCGCGCGATCATCGCGGTTAACAATGCCATTGCGACAACCCGAATAACCGCGAAAATGGGAAATAGGTCTGAAAGATGTTTTTTAAAGAAACTTAGTACAAAAATATGAGTTGTAACATGCTTTGAAAGAAGTATGTATATAGTAATCTGTGTAGGGCAATGTTCAGAATGGATTTTTTTACATATTATTTTTGGATGTGTTGGTGGCCATTGAATGTCTGCTTTTGTTTTCTGTTTTCGCGACGTGTCTGCGGGGATTGCAACATCGTCGCGATGATCCCCCCCAAAAAAAACTTTCGAAAAAACTTGACAATATTTTGGGTGCTACGGTAGCTCTGACAAGAGCCGTTGTGTTGGTTGTGTGTATGTGGCTGCTACACATGGAACAGGATGCAGAGTTTCAGGTTATTTAGAAACACCCTGTTGCCTTCATCTGTAAAGTGCACTCCATCATTTCTATAAATCCCATACATGTCAAAATGCAGATTGTTGTTATAGATACATCCCATGCAATGGTCTCTGAGGAACGCAGAAACAGTTTTATTAACATGTTTCCTGGCTTTGTCAATCTCTGGACAGAATTGATTTGACCACTTCCATTTCTTTCTTTGGCATATATTAGAGTACACCAAGACAGTGTGAGGGAAAAGCGACATCAGTTCTGCAAAGCTTTCTTTCATTAGGATTTCCTGCCCTACCCCAATCAATGTGCCTAGATCATTGCCACCACAGTGCACAATCATGAGGTGAGGAGCTTGGGAATCCACAGTGAATTTAACCAGAGCCAGCAACTGATGAAACTTTAACCCTCTCTGTCCAAACCATGTAATCTGTACATTTGGCAAACCCAAGTCCCTGTCAATACCTCTCTTTTTGGCAGCCTCTATAACCCGATAGATATAGCTGTGGCCCACAATCCATACTCAAAGCATTTTGAAGTGAAGGAGCAATAGTAGTCAGGAGAAGGCTGAAGCTGAATGAGGTAGTTTTCCAAAGGAAAAGCTGTTAAAATGGAGGTGTTTTAAAAACAATATATATATCTATATATCTATATATATATATCTATACCAAATAAAATACGATCTATTGAGAATAGTTAGGGCACTATGAAATACGACTGAAATCAACCCTGTATTTTTGTATATTTTTTGTTACCTCCATCTGTGATTGCCCATTCAGGGCTCTATTATGAAGGCAGGTTGTTTATTGAATATACAACACATAGATAAGGATAAGGAGTGGGAGGAAGAGGGATGAATATAGAAGATGGTATATTAAAAACACCCTCTGGAGAAATCATGAGTAGTAATATTAACGAATTGAAATGGATTAATTTGATAAAGGAGTAATGTATGAATTTATCTGATAAATCATAAATGGACATGTATCTTTCCTTTATATCCCAGACCCCCGCTCCGAAATATCCTTCTCTTTTGCATTTGTCTTACACTTGAATAATTTTAAAATTGTTTTTACATTTGTAAAATACCCATTACTTTGCACGAAAGGGACGCTTTAAGATGGCCGCCACAATGAGTATGGATTCATGGCGAAGTAAGGCCATCTTCGCTGTTTATGATTTTGTTGATGCACACTGAGGACTTTAAATTTGGTGTTTTTATTTAGGGTTGCCAACACCAAGGAAGGCGGTAACGCCGAAACGCGTCTGTTGGCACGGGGGAGGGTTTCTGCACTCAATAAACATCAACGTTGGAATTCCCGCGAGTGCCTTCTCTTTCTTTGGGACCAGGATTGTCTCGAATGTGGCAACCAACATATATGTATATATATATATATGTATGACACATACTTATCATCTAACAGGTGTGAAGATATATAGTTACATATGGGCTAAACCGCTACGGTCTCCCTCAATTTATCACATGTATTTTATTACCCATAGTCCGACTATGATATTAATAGCGGCCTTGTGAAAGATGTGAAATCCCCTTTGGACTAAATTTTAACATCTTGCACTTGCACTATTTTTGGAATATTTCACTATATCAGCCTGTTTTTTACCGCTTTTTACATTACAGAGTACAATGTTTTTCGATCTGGGAGAATTCTTTGAATAATGATTGTCCACTGCGGTGGATTCGTTTAGATTGTGTAAATTAATTATATACACAGCAGTATGTATTTGCATATCACTCAAAGATAGTCTGTCTTTTCTGTTAAATGTATTTCTCCCGATCTATGCAGTATGTTGTTTAGTCTCATGGTATACTATAATAGGCAGAGAGGGTATTGGGCTAATTGACGTCACTATATAGGTTGTAAATGGTCCTAGCGTGTCATGTGATCAAGGCCGTGGTAACACGGCCGAAACGCGTCATGCTGTTGTTCACGCAATAAAAAGCACTTTATGAACTTACAGCACGGTGTGGTCTGTACCTGATTATCCGAGGAGTTGAAGTGACGGGATTATGGTGTTTCATATATATATATATATATATATATATATATATATATATATATACCAAGTTTAAATGCAATGAAGCGCACACTCAGGAAAAGATGGGCGAATGTTAAAAAAAAAGGGATTTATTCACTGCATAAATCCTCCGTGACGCGTTTCGACCGGTATACGGTCTTGATCACACAACAGAGTGCATTGTCAATCAGCATTACATACATTTTGTCCAAAACTGACAAAGGACTTGTGAATTACCATTGAAAGTTGAAGTAATCATGGCAGCCATGATTGAACATGTTCACAGTAAAAATGCCCCAAAGAGTAAACAGTTAAGTATTGGATATCTGAACACAGTGTGCTGGTATACATGAAATTCTTGGTACTCTACTGTACAAAATATCGACCTTCACAATGTCTATACAGAAGTATATTATAGTCATTATAGTGATCGACAATGCGGTTCGTGTATTAAACATAGCTCGCAATGGGGCCAAGGCAGTTATAGTCGGCAAGTGCCTGAAAAAACCTTGCGTATGAACATGATATAAATTGTGGTATATTGACATAGTGCCTAAGGTATAGTAAATGTTTCCAGAGACCAGGAAACATGGGAATAACCGTCCTTATTTGTGTTAGAAAGGTTTAAAGACATGTGTCATATCAAATAGAATAATCACTTTTATGCAAACACAGGCAGAGGCTAAAAATGAGAACTTGTACATGGACTCCAAAATGTGTTAAACAATGCAAATGTGATTCCATCCCTAAGACACACAACATGGTGCATCAATGTAAGACTACAATAATGGTAAAATAAATTAAAAAAGGCGTGAGAATATTTTATCTGAACGGTATGGTACGGTACACCTGATGTATGTCTTGAAGAAAAGGGTAGGGAGCCCACAGGTTGCAATGGATCCGATTCCGGGTCCCTTCCTTTCCTCCTGAAAGAGATAGACATAGCGATAGGTAAGTGCTGGGAAAAGGACTTGGAGTTCAGTCTAAGCATGTAAGCATAATCCCAAACTTATGCAAGCATGTAATGTGCGGTTAACTAAAGATACAATTTTACATGTAGTTATTGCAAGGAAAGCCACAGTTATGCTGTCCCATTGACTGCAGTGTCTATTGGCCATTGGGCCCCATGGTCATATGGGTATACCATAGAAAACAAAGTAAGCATAAGAGAGGTAAAGAAGAGAAGAAAGAGAAATTGCAGTAGAGAATAGGGGAGAAATGAACATCCCATGGCATGGAGAAACTGGTCAAGCTGACCGGCTGTAGTCAGTGGTCAAACGTTTGAAAAATCCTGAGAAGAAAAGAGGGAAAATGTATGTCCAAGCATCTATTCTTCCTGGATGTGTACATCCATCTCTTCGTCTGTATTTTGGCCCTCTGGAAAGCAGGTTCCAAGGCTGATGATGTGCCTGGACTCCCTCTTCCTGAGTTGAAGTACCCTGTTACCACCTCTAATATTGGTATTGACTTGTTCGATGGCATGGTAACTGAGTTTTGAACAGTCAGAATAGTGGTGTGTTTCAAAGTGCCTGGCAATAGGGTAATGATGATCTTTGTTTGTGATGGCCCTCATGTACTCCAGTATTCTTTTTTTGGCCATATGTGTGGTACTACCCACATATTTGAGATTGTAGGGGCATTCTAAGATGTACACCACAAACGTGTAACTACAAGTCAAGAACTGTTTGATGGAAGTCTTGGTATTGGTGCTTGAATTGTACTGTTCTTTTTTCATCCAGCTGCTGCTGCATGCCTTGCAGTGGCCGGATGGAAAAAAGCCTTGTAGGTTGATACCCCTTCTCTGGTCTGTCTTGGTAATGTTGCTGTGTACCAAAAGGTCACGTAGACTAAGGCCTCTCCTGTATGTGATCCTGGGTCTATCTGGGATGGTATTCCCTATGATGGGGTCTTTGGTGAGCATGTCCCAGTTTTTGGCTAAGATTTTCTGGATGTCTCTGGAGTTGCCATTGTAGGTGAGCATCACCCTGGTTTCGTTATGTCCACCAATGGGTTTGGTGTCAGTGACGTTGTCACCCAAGGTCCTGCTTCTACTGACCCCCTTGACTCTCTCCATGGCCCTCTGGAGTACCCACTTGGGATAACCCCTTTCAATGAACCTGGAGGTCATGGTTAGTTGTTCGTTCTCAGAGGCAGTGTCAGAGCTACATTTGTGTTTGGCTAATAGGAGTTCCCCGTAGGGGATACTCCATTTGAGGTTGTCAGGATGGCCATTCATGGCATGAAGCAGTGTGTTGCCAGCTGTGGTCTTCCTGAAAAGACTGGTGTGGATCTTACTGTCAGAGACTGTCACCTTGGTAGCAAGGTATTCCACTTCCTTTTTGCTCTCAATGCTGGTGAGTTTGAGATTGTATGTGTTGGAATTTAACCTGTGTCCAAAGTCCCTGGCTTCATATTCACTGCTGTTCCAGACTATAAACAGGTCGTCGATATACCTGAGCCAAAGAGCCACTTTGGTGAAGTCGGCCACAAAGGTGGTGTCCATGCTGATCTCCTCTTCCCAGGCACCCAGGAACACGTTTCCAAAGCTCGGTGCAAAACAAGTTCCCATGGGGGTGCCCAGGGTCTGTTTGTAAATACTGCCATTGAACATGAAAAGGTTGTTGTGAAGGCAGTATCTGATCATGTCGAGGAGCATCTGCGTGTGTTCTTTATGTCAAATAGGTCTTCTGGACAAGAATTTGGCACAGGCAGCTACCCCCTGTTCATGCTCAATGACAGTATACAGAGAGTTCACATCTGTGGTAATTAAGAGGAAACCATCCTGCCACTTTAAGTTATTGATCTTATTGAGAAACTCTTTGGTATCCCTAACATATGAGGGTAAAGTGATGACCTGATCCCTGAGGAAGTGGTCAACATATCTCGAGACATTCTCAAGAACACTCTGCTTTTTTGTTTCCTAACACATGAAGAGCAGTTGGTAAATAAGGATGGCATTCTGGCAGAAAATAAATGGCAAAGCAGGAGAGTAACAGTTCTCTCAATGGAGAAGATGAAAAGACGTTGAGTGAAACTAGTAAATAAATGCTCTTGCTGTATTCAATTCTGTTGGTGATGACATAAGCAGTGGGGTCGCTAAGTTGACACATAGCTTCCTTAATGTACATCTCTCTGCCCAGGATGACTATATTCCCACCTTTATCCGCTGGTCTTATAATTATGCTGTTATTGTTGGCCAGACCCTTAATGGCATTTTTTCGGCAAAGATGAGATTGTGTCTCAACCTACTCATTTTGTTGAACCAGTTCTTTTGTCTGAACTTGAGTAGCTGGTTGCTTACCATATGTATATTTCATTGGATGCTGTCAGCATGAAAGTGAATACATTTAGGTAGTGTGCTGGATGCCTTGGCAAGAAGTCTTATTATTGGCTGTTCCTTAAGAAAATAAATGAAATACAGACATGGATATGTGTTTGAATCTGTGGAGTAAATCAATCCTGCTGTAACTTATTTGGAAGCAGCATGTTCCTTCTAGAATGTGCTGTGAAATTTTGACTTACTGGTTCCACTGGGTTGCTAGGTACACTGAGCTAAGACTGTACTGAGGGGAAGGGTGTTAAAGAGACAGAATTTGTTTTTAAAAGTTGAGGAGTGATGACACAATGTAAGTAATGGCGAGTTGTAATTTAACTCAGGACTATGTAATAAACTGTTGTATAGTATTTAAATTTCAGAGAAATGAAGCTAGATATAGGTTTGAACTCAGGCTTTTTTCGCGATTTCTCTACAATGATCGTGAAAACATCTAAAAAATGTGCCGACAGGAACCTCATTTTGCTAACCATTCACAAGTGGAGATGCAGTAGTGTAAAATGAAACACATGATTTCATTTGCTGCTTTTCTCATGAAGATAGAGTGGAAAGTTGAAGAGCTTGCCATTTTAGAGTTGCTTTGTATGAGAGTGGTGTACCATTCTTCTGCTTAGTTTTTACAAATCTTAACAGTATCAAACTATGCAGAAAGAGCTAAAACAACAATATAATCTACAAACTGAATTCAGTGGTATGTATAAAACTTTGTAGTTATTCTAAAAATGTACATTAGAAATGAAGATGTATATGGGAGTTTGATTAAAAGGAGTATCACAGTGATGAGAAAAAAATATCAGTTGAACAGTATGCGATTAAGAGGTTAGTGGTGAATGTTTTGGGAATAAGAGAAAAATGAATTGGTGCCCGTTTATTACATTGTGTATTTTATTGAGAAAAAACAGTATAGTCTTGTGGAAAGTTGCAATGAGGAACTAAGAATGTTTCAAAATTCTAAACATCATGTGCAGAATAGATACATCTGTCATTTGCATTCTGGGAGTTGTAGTACTTTAAGTAATATTACTAAACAGGAATAGTGTAGTGATAAATAAAAGATGAGCACAGGTTGTCCACCTGTATATAAATTAGAAAGAAGTAATACTTATTAGGTATGTATTGGGAAGTGTTTGTCAATGTGGTTTTTAACTTATGTGACCACTTTGCATATTCTTAGATAGAGAGATATGGTTTTTGTGTTTCACATAGTTATATATACAGTGGGACTTTTGAGTTTGCTAAAAGATGCAGAGAGGTATATATTTTGGGAAAGATGGCTTGAAGGTGTACATCTATTAAGAAATCGCGTAAATGTTTACATGGTGATCTATGTTCAGTAAGACTGATGAACATTTCATGTATATGGTGAGGGTAGTGTTTTTCTTTAAACATGCTTTGTTTATAATTGAGAAGGAATAATAGTGGAGAATGCCTCAAGAATTCTTGTGCTAGCTTCATTCCGAGTGTAACTTTTGTTTGAGATATGCTTAATATATGTTTTTAGAAGCAGAAGAAGTATTTAAGAGATGATGTAGGTATGCCATTCGCATAATGTTTTGTGCTTTGAACATTTTTTAAATGTTGTTTTCCGTTGTAGATACTTACTGATGCATGTGCATGCTCAGTAACAAATCAATGAATGTTTCTAGAGGGCCATGTATGCAATTATATATCAAGTGTGATATCTAGATTTCACTCACACAAAGCTCAGAAGAAAAGCATGTATACAGTAAAATAGGTAGTTTGATACTGACAGAAGGAGATAACCAATGGGTCAGAGATATAGTGACAACTGTTATGTATCTAACAGAAATGAAGGTACTTTCTCAGTCAGTCAGGCAGTATTCAGGCACTCATGGAATCCCCCAGCCACTACTCAGGCAGTTATCAAATCAGTGATTCACTATCCATGAAGTTATTCAATTATCCAAAAACTACACATGTACTCTTGCAATCAGGCAGGCAGAAATCATGTAGTCACTGAGGTATGCAGGCACTATGTATACATTCATCTAATCACCTAGTTACTAACTATCGACTTATGCAATTAACGAGGCTGTAACTATGCAATCATTATAACATTTGTGCAGAACCTATGCAGCCATCTAAACACCCACTTACAACCCATGCAGTCATTGAAATACTGAGGCGCATGTTTGCACTGATAAAACACTCAGGCTCTACTCATGCACTCATGTAATTACATAGTTACAGCCTTGTAAATTTTGTGTTAAATTTAAAAAAGTGTAGAAGAAAAAGAGATGCAGTGTAACAGAAAGAACAAGTTGATAGAGTAGTTGATAAGCCTTTGTTTTGAAGAGGAAGCTTTTCATTTTGATTCTAAATAGAATGAAGCCTTTTTTTTATTTTATTTTTTATTGAGAGTTCGTGCAAATTACAAAACTACATGACTGTTGAATACGAATGCATGATACAAAATGATCAGAATACTCACAGATACATTATTTGATACAGAAATAAATACCTTCAAAAGTGCAAAGTGCTAAATATATAAGAATGAACATATCTCATCGGTCTCTCACAACACCCATTTGCAAAAGAGAAGTACTATCTAAAAGATGCGACATGCTGGACAATTAGGCATAGGCCTATGAAGGATAAAACAAACATATAAAATAATTTACTACATTATTTAATACAGAAATAAATACCTTCACTCCTAGGAGATGAGCACGACCCAACGTTCTGAAACTGACCCTAACTATAACCTATGTCCCCAATAAACGCCAGCGTTTCTCAAACTTTTTGATGGAGCCTGATCTTATTGCATATTTTTTTTCAGTTCTCTGATTTTGCTTAACTTCGCTCTCCACGCTTGAAAAGAAGGTACCTTATCTGATCGCCAACATTGTAAAATTAAAGATCTTGCTACCAATGCTGCAATATACAGGCATTCTTCTTGTGCTGTAATATTAGGAGAGCATCCCAGAACCGCAATATCTACATCTAGGGAGATAGAAGAGTCCAGGATAGTTCTGAGATAAGTTTCTATTCCTTCCCAAAAACTACTGATCTTCGGACATTACCAAACAATATGTAGCCAGGTGCCACCACCCTCTTTCGCACAACGGAAACACTTGTCCTCAATCTGTGGGTATATCTTATGTAGAAAGGAAGGGGTTCTATAGATCAACCATTTTGAATAGAACTGCATGCGTTTGCAGTTTGCGCCTCTGAAAGTTGATGCATTCAATTTATTTATTCTATCCCAGGTTAATTTTGAGACCTGCATCCCTTCCCTTCTCCACCATCTAGCCCGGATTTTTTCATATATCAAGGGAGGGTTGTTTTCATCAATAATTTTAACCCAGGCACTAATCTTCCATTGAATCGGGGAGTCAAAGGCTTCATTTAATCTTGCTCTAACTGATGCGTTTTTAATGTCAAATTTTTGTAGCAAAGGTTTTATTCTGATGAATGACCACTTCAAGATTGTTTTAGAGTGTAAAAGCCCCATTTCGATCTCTGGCCATGACTTCCAGCAATTTCCTATAGTGAAATCCCGAATCTGCAGGAATCCATTTTCTTCCCACATCTTTAAAATACTAGGCTCTAAAAAATACCTTTCCCCCGTAAAAAAATGGGACAATCTAGTTGAATTATTAAATCTCGGGATATTATAAAATATTATAAATTGGGTTTTTTGTTTAAGTGTCCATTGGGTACTTGGTTATTCTAGTAGGATCATTAATATTATATTCCTTTAAAATCTTTTTCCCCAAAAAATTGTCTGCCTCCTGGGGGTCCAATATAGAAAATCTAAAACTGTGATGTGCAAAGGTCGCGTGATAATAATTCCTAATATTTAGAAGGGACAGCCCTCCTTCTGCAACAGGGTACCTTAAAGTGCTAAGTGCCAATCTCGGTATCTTATTAGACCATAAAAAAGAAGAAAACATGCTATCTATCTCTTCAAAATAGGCTGCTTGCAATGGGCACGGGGCAGCACTAAAGAGAAAATTAAAAAGTGGAAGAATAGACATGCGAATTAATGCTACTCGACCCATTATTGATAGAGGGAGCTGGTTCCATCGTATTAACAGACATTTCACTTTTTTCAACAACGGAGTATAGTTTAAGTGGAATAGATATTCAATTCTCTCCGTAAAAAAGATCCCTAGATATCTCTTTGGGCGAGTATTATATACATGCCGAAATTCTAGCAATAGAGAGTCAACAGAGCAATTACACAGTATAATCTCTGTTTTAGTCTTATTTATTTTGTAACCTCTTATTGCTTGAAAATCTGAAAAAATCTTCATGATTTCTAACTGAGTGTCTGTTTTTGAGTTTAAAAAAAGAACTATATCGTCGGCGTAAAGTTTTATATTGGTCATACCTTGAAGCAGGGCCGTATACGCCTTTTTTGTCTAATTGCTATTGCAAGTGGCTCGATAAATAACGCAAATAAAATCGGAGAAAGAGGACACCCTTGCCTAGTGCCTCTATTTATTTGACATGTACCTATATTCACCGAATTAATCAAAATGTGTACCTGAGAATTCGTATAAAGCTGCCTTATTAAATGAATAAACTCCTTTGGAAAGCCGAATTTTTCTAAAATCAGAAACAGACAATCCCATGATACTAGATCGAACTCTTTTTCGGCGTCTAGAAACCAGACCTGCGCCTCAGTCTTATTTATGTGAAAAAAATCCAATGCTTCCAATAAAAATTTGTGTTGGTATGTAGCTGTCTCCCAGCTACAAAACCACACTGATCCCTCTCAATAAGTGAACCTACCATTCTATTTAGCCTATTAGTGAGGAGTTTTGTAAATATTTTATAGTCAGCATTTAAAAGGCTTATAGGCCTAAAGGAGTTTACGTTTTCACTATCTTTATCCTTCTTTAAAATGCTGACCACTACTGCTGTGCGAAGAGATAACGGCGGGTCGCCCCCTTGTAGTAAATAGTTCGCTAAGTTTAAGATTTCAGTATTTAGAGTTGGAGCGAATTTTTAAAAAATTCCGCGGGAAAGCCGTCTTCCCCGTCGCTTTACAATTAGGCAAGGAGCTTATGACTAAGTCAAGTTTTTCCTTAGTAAAATCAGCTAATAATTCCCTCCGAAAATTCATATTTAAAATAGGGACTGGCAAGTCACGAAAAAAACCATGAATCAATTCTGTAGGTGCATTATAGTCCGATTGATAAATTCCCTTATTTTGCCTGAGGAAAACTTCGCCTATATCCAGTGTCCTACTTGAGTGTGTTTTAGTTAGTTCATTCCAGATACTCTCGATCCTATTGCGCACCTGATTCTCTTTTGCCTGCCAGGCTAACAGTTTCCCTGTGTACTCGCTGTCTTCATAGACTGTCTGCAGGTAAGTCCTGCTCGCCATATCACCTAACCCATAATAAAATTCTCTCATTTGTGTTTTGGCTTCTGATAATTCTTGCTTAGTGTTTGGGCCCCTATTCATAATATGTTCCTGATTTGCACGAGCAAGTCTTGTTTCCAACATGATTCTCTCCTCTTTTTTTGCCCTTTGTTGCGGGATATCTTCTGAGGTAATTATGGGGCACATGCATCAAGAATTTTTGCCTTCGCAAAAGGGCTGATTCGCAGAATCGGCCCGTTTGCGAATGCAAAAAATGCTTTTTAGATGCAGCAAACCCTAATTTGCGATTCGCAAAATGGGTTTGCGATTCGGTATTTGGAAGGGCCATGTTTAGGGTGACCCTTCGAAATACTGAATCCTAACGGTATGCATGATTGTTTTGTGACCGTGAATGCGGTCGCAAAACATTCGCAGATTACCACCTATTCAAGTAGGTGGTAACCCATTCGCAAATGGGAGGGGGTCCCCAAGGGACCCCATCCCCTTTGTGAATGATTGTAAAAGCATTTTTAAGAGCAGGCAGTGGTCCCACGGACGACTGCCTGGTCTTAAAAAATGAAAGGAAAACTTTTCATTTTAGTTTTTGTAAAGCATCTCGTTTTCCTTTAAGGAAAACAGGCTGCTTTACAAAACAAATAGATTGCTTTATTTAAAAGCAATCACGGACATGGTGGTCTGCTGACCTCAGCAGGCCACCATCGCTGTGATGGCGTAGATTCCTAATGGCACACAAATTGCGACCTACCTCATTAATATGCACGAGGTAGGTCAATTTGCGACCCATTAAGAATCGCTAATGAAACTGAAAACAGTTTTATACATTAGGATTAGCGATTACCTAATTGCCATTCGGAGAAAATCACAATTAGGTAATCGCTACTTGTAATAATGATACATGTGGCCCTATGCCTCTTAACGTAGCCTTAAAAGCATCCCAGGTCACATTAATGGGGGCTGAATCTTTGTTTATGGAGAAAAAGGCCCTAATCTCATTATCTATTTCTGTGCACCATAAATCATTTGTTAAATTAAGTTTATTGAAATTCCATCTTCTTGCTGCACCTTTATCTGTATTCCCTACAGCAATTTCCATTTTAATTAAGACATGATCCGAAAAGGCGTTTAAAATGTGTTCATAATTGCTAACTTCAAGATTGTGGGAGGTCAGAAAAAAGTCTATTCTTGATTCTGTATCATATAATTCATATTTAGCTGAGTAGCACGAATAACCACGTTTAACTGGGTTGTTAAATCGCCATTTATTTATAATATCTAGGTCAGTTTTACAGTTAGACAGAGCAATAGCAACTTGCGGTTTGTTTTGTTTACATTCTAATTCTGTCGAGTCAAGTGAGGGGTCCTGTAAAAAATGTAAATCTCCTCCCCTTATGATCTGTCCAGGTATGCACGATAAAGCTTGTTTTAATTGTAAGATAGGGAGTGGATCATCTATCACTGGTGCATAGATCGTAGCCAGTATGAGGTTTAGCTGATTTAATTTTCCATGCAAAAAAGTGCCATCTACCACCCCGATCAGAATATGATCCATTGACATGAAATTGGACGTGCTTACCTAAAAGAATACCCACACCCCTTTGCGCAATACCCAAGACAGATGAGCAATAGAAACCCGCCCAATTCTTAAAGATTTTACTAGCATCTGACAAACTTCGAAAATGCGTCTCTTGAAGAAAAATTGCATCGGGGTTATGCCCTCTGAGCCAACTTTCTACTGCATAGGCTTTGCGCCTGTTGTTAAGACCATTAGCATTAAGGGACAGGATTGTTAATTTATTCCTATTCATCATTCTTGTACTTTATGGACTATTTTAAAATCATATAAAGGCTTACAAGACGCATATCTCCTCATGACAAGTTGAACATACCTCCCTGACCTGGCTCTGCTCCTAATTCTGACCCTGATAAAAGTATTGGCATGAGACACATAGAAATCCTTCCAATAAAATCTCTTCCTGGAAATTGACCAGCTAAAGTGCAAATTGTGCAAATTGTGCAATTTATGCAATAAACAGCTGCTTCTGATAGCAACAAAAACATAGCATGCAGTAGAGCATAAATACCTACAACAACTAAAGTGCAAATTGTGCGAATTGTGCAAATTATGCATTAAACAGCAGCTCTTGATAGCAGCAAAAACATAGGATGCAGTAAGACATAGGTACCTACAACAACAGGGCAAATTATACAGATTGTGCAAGCTATGTTTCAAGCAGCAGTCCTCGGCAGCAGCCAAAAACATAGCATGCAGTAGAGCATCGATACCTACAGCAGCTAAAGTGCAAATTACGCAAATTGTGCAAACTATGCTTGAGCAAAAGCGCTCAAAGACGGCTAAAACATGGCATGTGGTAAAGCATAGGTACCTGTATTGCATTCTACAGTTGTCCTTTAGCTGACAACTTAGCATCCTGTAAAACCACTCCTTTAAAATTATCCATCTAGTGTGCAAATTTAGCCTAGAGCAGCAGTTTGAGATAGCAGCAAGCATATAAGGTGCAAAAAAAAAAAAAAGCTTAAAGTGCCTAAATGTATTCTCAGACTAAGATATATAATATATTTCTCTGCAAAATCTATCCGTATTCGGACACAGTAAAATGTTTTCCAAGAACTCTCTTTTTTCTAGATGTTTCCCCCCTCCACCTTCCCCCCTCCCCCAAAGGAGAGATATCCCCACTAGTCCCACTATTCCCTCCTTCTCCCTTTTTTTCCTGGATGGCATCTTGGTGCATCCTTTTGCGACTCCTGATTCACCTCGTAACCGCCCTTGCCTTCCTATCATTAACAGTTCTCCTAATACTTTCTTTTAAGATCAGAAGGCAACTTATAACTATGAAATCCCTTTTCTTACACAGCGCTCAGTTCTTCCAGAAAAGTTTGAGCATCCGATATGTCTGTGAAAATGAAAAATTTTCCTTTAGCCAGGACTTTCAATTTAGACTGTTGGACGATTGATGCTTGCGCTCCTTTAGCCTTAAAGGAGTCAATCATTTTAATAAAGTCCTTTCGTCTGTGAGCAGAGGCTGCAGACATATCGAAAACATTTTTGAAGTTTTGAATCTCGGAAGTGGAAAATGATCTCTTTGCTATTGCTGTGCTTAAAAGTTTTTCCTTAACTCTATAATCCGAGAAGTTCAGTAAGATTGTCCGTGGATATTTGGCATTCGGATTTTTCTGTGCGGGAACTCTATGAGCTCTGGTGATTGTAAGATCTCCTTGCAGCTCTGGTATTGCCGTTTTCAAGAGCGACTCAGACCACTTTACCATGTCAGTCCTTTCTGTACCCTCCGGTATTCCAATCAGGCGCACATTAGATCGTCTGTTATAGTTCTCAAGATCTTGAAGTTTTAGCTCCATCTGGTGTTTATTTTTTTTCAATGCTTGGAGCTCCTTTTGCATACCCACGGAGTTATCCTCTAAGACCGAGACACGATTCTCCACTTCTGTGATTCATTTAGGGACATTTGATAAACTTTCCTCAAGCTTCGACAGTCTATCATGCAATTGTGAAATTTGAAGTGCTTGGGAAATTTTTAAGTCTCTTAATTCTTGTAAAATAGTTGCAAGCATTTTTTTTATTGAAAAATTTCTTTTAAGTCTTGTAGTTTCCTCACCTGCAGTCAATAAGGCGTCTTGTTCTGACTCAGATGAGGACTCAGACACTGACACATCAGTCCTGGTTTGCGTATCGCTTGTCCCTTCCTGGATTGTCTGTAAGAGTACTTGGTCAACTTGAAGGAATGAAGGGTTAAGAGACGATGTTTCTAAAAGAGATGTTTCTAAGAGAGGCTGACCTGGTTGAAGTTGTAAGGTGTGCTGATCTAATCGGTCCATTGGGTCCTCGAATCTTAGGCTCTCAACGCTGGCGTGTGGAAGGCTTTGTGGCTTACTCTGTGCGGAGGGATGCTTGCTAAAAAGAGGATATTGCTTAGGACTAAGCAAGTTATCATCTCCCCTATTAGGCTCATCACCCATTCCGCCTTCTCCACCTCTAGCTAGAGAGCTTGGATCAAATTCAGATGAGATATCATCCTCATCCGAGAGTTGGGACTGCTTATCCTTTTCAGCCAGCGCCAATGCCTTTGCTTTTAACTCCATTCTTTGCTGCGCGTTTCTTTGCCCCTTCCGTACTCCTCTAGGGGCAGGTGACGGTGTTTGCGGTGGATGCCCTGATTGCTCTGGAGGTTCTCTTCCGGTGCCTACTTTATTTTGTTTGCCGCGCATTTTCTTAGTTCTTTTTATTGCCTTTTGCCTGCCCTGAGTACCCTAAGTGCCTGAGTGCTGGATGCTCGAGTACACAAAGCGCTCCACTGCCCCAGTACTCCAACACTGTGAAAATTTCCTCAGGGGCTGAGCTAAAAAAAAAAAGGGTTCGCCACTCTAACCTTAGACACGCTGAGCACACTGAGCAAGCAACAAAGAAACCCCCACAGACGTTTTCCCAGCTCGCGTCCTCTGCACACTTCTGCGCTCTCTTCTTCACACCCCCGCTCCGTTATTACCGGCTCTGCCGATCGTGCAACTGTGAGAGGAGCGTTGTTGGTGCTATCACTGCCTGGTGCTGGAGCACAAATAGTGGGAGTTCACTGAATTAAAGAGTTACAGGCAGGGTTACAGGCAAGAGGGCAGACAGGCAGGCAGGCGGCAGCAGCGTAGAAGTTATGGAGCTATCACTGCCCGGTGCTGGAGCTCTGATGGAAGGAGTTTGCTGAGTTAAGGAGTTACAGGCAGGGTTACAGGCAAGAGGGCAGATAGGCAGGCAGGCGGCAGCAAAGTAGAAGCTATGGCGCTGTAGAGCAAGCTTTTCAATGCTGGAGGTACTGGAAATGCCGGAAATTAGCAATGTCTAAAGGCTTCCAGGCTCTAGAGCAGGTAGATAGACGGGCTGAGACACGGGGTCCAGGAGCACAGAGGGGCAGGCAGCCGCAGATGGCAGATGGCAAACAGCAGTCAATAACAACGCGAAAGCTCTCACCTAGCGCTCCAACTGCTCTGACACGAAAGATACCTCAGCAGGGTGCCACGCCTCTCCTCTGGGCCCCTTCTCTCCCTCCACACCGCACTTCGCACTCCGCAGCTCGGCATAACGTCGACATCTCACCGGTGTAGCCAGCGCAGCCTCGCTTCTCAGAGAGCCTCCCCGAGCTTTACACAGAGCTCAGGCGTGCCTGTGCTGATTTCCAGCAAAAAAAAAAGAAGGATACAGCGAGGCCTCCTAGCCTCCAGCTTCAGCTTCAGCTTCAAGAGACCCCTGTTCAAAACTCAGAGTCGTCGGAGAGTCATCGGAGCTTCGAGAGAGCAGCAACCATTCCCCAGCAGCTCATCTCGTGGGCGGTACTTCGATGAACCAGGCGACGCTAAAGGCTATGTGCGTGGGTCACGTAGCCATCCCCCGTGTGTCTAGAATGAAGACTCTTGACAAAATAGTGTTGTGAATGAGGAGACAAAACCAGAAGAAAAGATTAGTGAATTGAAATAACTATTGTACATATTTTAGTGGACAATGGATATATACTTCTTGTACAGAGGCTATCTTTAATGAAGAAAGTTATCTCCAGGATTACAAATTAGTTCATGCTATTGATTAAACAGGACGATGTTATGAAATGAAGAATGGTAGTCCTATAGCAAAAGATGTGATGGTACTTAGAAATGTAGAAGAAGTTATTGCAGAAGAGGTACAAGGAAGTCATAGACAGGGTACTGTATACAAATGGAATTGTAGTAGTGTTTGTAGAAAACACTACTAAATATGTATGTGTTGTTCATTTTATTATCTTCCCATTTATTGTAACACTACTTACATATAACTTGCTGTATAGACAAGTCAAACTGTCCCTCTACAAATAAATACACTGGTAACGTTTGCCAGTTATTATAATTTACTTTTACAACATATACAAACATACTCTCTTTTTTACAGAACACTGTGTTAAATTTTGTAATTTTCTTTTTTAAAACTATCAACTGTAATATATGTTTGTTGTTCGGTAACTCCTCCTCTTAACAACTCTTCTTTTTCCCTAGAATCCTGCTCTGTTCCAAAGAAACGAAACTGCACATCACCACAAATGTTTTCTACGTCTGCCACACTACCATGCAAAAGTGCTTTATTTATTTCTAGTAAAAATAAACCAGGAGTTTTCACATAATACAGCCTCCTACCTGAGGTTCGCACTGGAGTTGTTGCTGCTGCCACTGATGTAGATGGTCCTCCAGCTTCCCTCTACTTGATCGGCAGTTGGAGACGATTTCTATGATATGTTTTAAAATGGTATAACATGAACGTCACCCCACATCCCACATCCAAAATAGGTCTCCAGCCAAAATCTACCACCTGCTCACAATAAACTTCTGGAAAGAAGATTCAAGAAGGAGGAGTGGGTGTATATTTCCTATTCATTGTACTGAACAGTATATTATCCAATGATATTCCTTACTTTCACGGTCATGTGATGTTTTGAGATTGTGCATTGCACTAGTTTGGCAACATTTTGTAATTCCCCATGAGTTTGGGTGACAATGGGTAGTTTGATGGGTGTTTGGTAGTTATGTTCTATTTGTGAGTTCAGATGTTGAGTTATTCTTTGAAACTGTTCTTTTTTATAAATGTGTTGTTAAAATAAAGTTAAACCAATATGTTACCAAACAGATATACTCAAACTTTGTGTAAAATATGTCTATTTATCTGTTTTTCACTTTGTTATTTGTATTCGTGACTACTGATGTCATTGAAACCTCTGGTGTTGCTGTGATGAAGGAAAATAAATTTTTGATTTAGTTATTTTAACAAATGTATACAAAGGGAAAAGTTAAATTAGTATCTTACTAAATAACTACACTGAAACCTTATGCAAAATATGTCTATATATGTGTATTACATTTTGTTAAAAACACCCGGTATTCGTAGTCTGTCCTTGGCAATGGCACTCATAGAATCATATAGGCACTGCCTGTGCAATCATCAAGGACGTCCTTTCTCCATCACTCTGCAAATATACCTCCTGGCATAGTACTAGTTGGGGGATGAAGTCTCCTTGGCTATTGAGGGTATTTGGGGGCCAAGTATCCTTCTTGTTACCTCTAGCAAGTCCAACATAGTTAGTTTGCTAAGAGGTCTTCAGAGGCCACCACACCCCGTTTGTGCACCACTCTGCAAAAATGTCTCCTGGCATACTACTGGTTGGGAAATAAAGTTGTCTTGGATGCGAAAGGACCTTGGGGACCAAGAAGACCTCCTGGTACTTTGTATAAGTCCTACTCAGAGGGATTTTCGAGAGCTGGTGAGAGGCCACGTCCCCCTTTCCACACCATTCTGCAAAGACTATTGCTAATTAAAAAACATGGAAATTCACTGAAAAAAATTAAAGGTTACACGTAAGTTTTAGTTAGGAACTAACATTTAAAAAACCTTAGAAATTCACTGAAAAAAACAAAGGTTACAGGGCTGTTATAGTTAGGAAATAGGATTATAAAAACCTTAGATATTCACCGAAAAAACCAAAGGTTACAGGGACGTTATAGTTAGTCTGATATTTCACTCATATAAACCAGAGAAATTCAGCAGTTATAGTTAGCTGAGCTAACTATAATTCGCGGCCCGCAATGCACTGCTTATGACCTCACATATTACATCACTCATGACATGGTCAGTGACATCACTGATGACATCTCAAATGGCATCACTGATGACATAATTTACAGAATCCCTGATGCACCTCTCACACCCCCATGTAACCTTTCATACGCCCACTCCAACTTTCACACTGCCATTCTCAAAACCATTGACGCCCCCATACCAGTACTTACGTACCCATTCACTTATTCATTAGTCTACACACACATCCACTCACTCACCCATACTTCCACTTATACATCCACTCACTCACTAATACAGCCACTGACATATCCACGCATACACCCATACACCCAACCACATACTGTCAGGCACTCATACAGCTACTCACACACCTACTCACTCACCCATAGAGTCAATCACAGAGCCACTTACTCACCTATACAGTTATACACACACCAATTCACTTATTCATACAGATGCTAACACATAATTACTCACCTATAGAGGCACTGGCACAAGTACACACTCACCCATACAGTCACTCTAACAATCACTCACTCACACATACAGTCACTTATATACTCCAACACTCACCTATACTGCCTTTCACATATGTAGTTACTCACCCATATACCACTGACACATCCACCGACAGTACAATACACACACTCACTCACTCATACAACCCCTCTCAGATGCACTCATGAACCCATACAGCCTGTGATTCACCCACTCACTCATCCATGCAGGTGGTCACACACCCTCTCACCCACCCTCTCACCCACCCACACAGACACTCATACACCCATACAGGTACTCAGCAAACCAATCAATAACCTATACAGCTACTCATGTACCTACTCACCAACCCATGCAGCCACTTACACACCAACTGACAGACTGATACAGACAGTCACACAAATTAGTCACTCACCCATACATTCACTGAGACACGTATAATCACTCACTTATACAGTCAGTCATGCACCCACTAAATCATCTATACAGACACACATACACCCACTGATTCATCAACACACCTTGGTGTATAAATAATTAACGCTCATAAACATTTTAGAAACACTCACAGTCACCAGTTGATGTTATCAATGATGTAATTTGAGATGTCCTGCTTCACATCTGTGGGCATTATAGCATCCAGAGTGACTCGGGTGGAGGCCCGATATCCTAGGAAGGGTAATATTCGCCAGGAACTCAACTAAGGGGCTGATTATGAATTTGGCAGTCGGGTTACTCCATCACAAATGTGACGGATATACCGTCTGCCGTATTAAGTTTCATTATGTTTCAATGGATAAAATGGAACTCGTAATACGGGGGACAGGATATCCATCATGTTTGTGATAGATAACAAACTCATAATCAGGCCATAAGCGGGCCGTCACAGTGCCCGAAGGGTTCTGATAAATAGTAGTCATAGAAGGGCTGGAGAATGTCACACAGCATGCGTGCTATGTGGCCCATTAAGGTAGTTATTTCCATAATTGGCTGTGTCGCGATTTCCTGTCGAACCAGCTAGGCTAGAAGCCGGCCAAATTAGTCACCCTCCCTGTGGACTTTGGCCACATGTGCAGTAAAATTATAATGGCGCAACTACTTTAATAGTGCTGTATACCCAGTTTTTGCTGCGGTTAGCTGCGGGACAAGCGTGGGTCTGTTACCAATTGCCTTACTAGGTGCGGCTAGGTCGGTCTCTGCAGCCGTAATGTCTCTCTCTAGGGTGCTTCGGGAGCCCAATATAGTCTGGATGCATATGTCTCTCTTTACTATATAAAGACATCCCACTATAGTGCTCTGATGAAGGCAGTCCCCCTTTTCTTAGAGAAATACTGCCTAATGTGTTCTTTCTTTCTCCCCAGGGAGTTTCCAAGTAGGAGTAGGTGGCCACGGGGGCACCCAGTCAAGGACTAAAACATGTGCATCATGGTCGAAGACTATGTGACCTAAGTAGTCAGAGTGTTGGATGAGAGGCACTAGGAAGGGTCCAGGCTCATCCATAGATTGAGGGGAATGGAATGGAATGAGTAGCGTCGGGCTGTGGGGTTTTGGGATTGCCAAGTGCCAGTGAGGTTCCAGCAATTTACCCAGGTACGGAATCAGTGTTTGCATGTGAGGGGGGATTAGGGCAGTGGAGCATGGGACCTATCTAGTATGAGGTCAAGGATGCAATTTTAATTGCCACCTGGCAACAAGGGCAAAGCAGCGTTTTGGTCAAGATTGGTGGATACGATGTCCCAGAAGGGTCCTTGCTCCGTATTGGGGGCGTAAATGCTTCTGAAGAGGCCTTCGGTATCTACTGTTACTTTTGTATCTTGAAACGGGACTCCCAGGCAAATTCACACCATGGCACCTTGCGTATATGCTGAGTAAATGCGTAAATTAACCCCCTCCAACGCTGGCCTATGCGTTCCAATTCCCCTACTCTGATGTGAGTCTCCTGTGATGTGAGTATCTGTGCTTGATGATGCTTGATATATAAATAAACTGCATAGCACTTTCTTGCTGTATGCATGCCCCGCACATTTGAAGTAAAAAAACAGATATCAGTCAGGGGGGCCATGGCTGCATGGTGATGTTATGGGAAGCATGAGGGAGGGGGGAGACTCAGGGGTGGATGTTGTTGTCTTGTGCCACCTGATCTACACTGGTGAAGTGCTAGAGGACCCGTCCGCCTGTACGGAATATGACGAGGAGGAGGGTAAACATAGGTGCTCTATCGGGTTAAGGTGTCTAAAATTCCAAAACCGAGAGCCTACCAGAATAGGTGTTACACCCAAACAGAACATCGCCTATAAACTCTAGTGTCATTTGAGGGTGTGACTACTTGCCTGAGGGGAGTAAGATTATCGTAAGACCCTATGTTGAAGTATATGTAGGAACAAGCCTGGATCTGATATGCCAAATTGACTGTAAGTAATTGGAGATTGAATAGATAATGCTGCTCCTGTTGTCTGTCTTACGAATTCTCAGAGCATTGTGCCGGTCTTCAAGCCCGAGAATTCGCAAAGTGGGGGAATCCGACAAGCATTCTGCTTTGCATAGGTGCAATAGAAAAATAATAAGTGCTCTTCATTCTCGACAACATGACAGCCCATAATACATAGATTAGTGAGGTTGTCGCTTATGTTCCATGAACAGGTAAAAGATGCTATGGGCAAAATTCCTAGCCTACATTTAATAAATAGGGCTCTTGTGGATACAAGATTAACATAATCCATGAATTCTTAAACTTTTATGGCACACTAAAAGACCAGTAGCAGTTTGTAAGACTGCCCGAAGATACAGCGGATATTCTAGCACTTGAAACAATGTTCCAATAACAAGATTTTACAGTTTCTCAGGTACAATCCGGCATTACGGTGGGATGAAACCAGAATTCGCACAGTCCTACCTCAGTCAACCAGGCTTTTATACTGGAGAGCTGGTGAATTGTGTGCCACAAATGGTTATCCAATATCTCCCTGAGACAATATTTGTAGGGTGCCAGATCCTCTGCTGTCCTCAACCTAATCGAATATAAAATAGGTTTTAAACTAGCTATAGGAGAGATTGCTTTTAGATTTAAGTCGAACCTTAGTGGAAGTAGTGGGGCATTGGTGGGAAGTCTCGACAAATATTTTATAAAATTATTTTCACTTCTAAGCCCCACAATTCCACCCCGTACAAAGCTGCCCCACATGCTTTTACCTTATAAAGCTTGAGGGCCAGTGCAGTAGGATGTCAAGAGGCCCGATTAGCAAACCTAATAATAATCCCTACTCTATGCTTTAGGGTCAATAAGCTTCTCTCCATCTGTGCCTTCCATCTATAGGAGTTGTTGAGTCTAACCCCTAAGTAATCAAATTCAAAGACCCTTTCCAATATGGCATCTTCTAGGACTATGTTCCCTCTAGATTTTTTCCGGGGATTAAACACCATATATTTGGATTTACTACCAATTATTTCCAGGTATGACCTTTGCAGAAGAGACAAAACTTTTCCAGAAGGGTACAGAAGCCACTCAAAGTTTTTGAAAGAGAAGTGTGTTGTCTGCAAATAATAAACCAGGAACTTTTAATACAGTCATTTTCGGGGAGTCATTCTCACAGTTCAGGAGGTAAGTAATACAGCCATTGATTAATAACAAGAAAAGTGTGGATGCCAGGACACAGCCCTGGCAAACACCTCTTCTAATAGGGATGTCATCTGTGGTTTCCCCACCTGGTCCCCACTTGACACTAGTAAAGTTATCTGTGTATAGTTGCTGGATCAAAGACAGTAGACCTGCGGGGACCCCTATTTTTCCCAAGACCTACCAGACTTTTACCCTTGGGACAAGATTAATGGTGGCCCAAAGATCCACAAATGTGACAAACAGGGAGCCCCAATCTATGTCAACGGTTTCAAATTTTATGGTCAGGAACCACAGAACCTGGTCAACTGTACTTATCTTAGCCTTGAACCCTTCCTGTAGGTGCAACAGAATGTTTTTGAATGATATCCGCTCTCATTGTTTTCTAAGGAGCTGCTTGCTATAGATCTTCTGAACGTTATCAACTAGGTTTATAGGCCTATAGTTAGCGGGGACTTGTCTAGCTTCCTTCTTAAATATCTGTATGATTTCAGCCCCTTTCCACGAGTTAGGGTCTGGGGTTCCTGCAGCTATGGCATTGGACAGGTTCTATATGTAAGGTTCCCAAATCAAAGGTTTGCAATGATACAGATCAGAGGTTATTCTATAACGACCTGGAGTTTACCCTGCTTTTTGGGCATGAATCACTTTAATTGTTTCTTCCAGTGTAAATACCACTGGCTCTATGCAGAAAGAGCTGTAAATGCTTAATTCATTCATCAGCGTAAATGTGGAATTCTGTCCGAGCTTGAACCCTACGCCCATCATGTGTGACCAGATACCAAAACCCTCTCCTATCCTTTCCCTTTGCTGCTCCCAGCAGATCCTCCCATATCTTGGCTTCCCACTGGGACATGCTGGCTTTGATCACTTTAGCATATTTTTGTTTGTAGCTAATGATGTCGGACCTCAACGTGCGTTTTAAGGCTTTGACAAGATCCGTTTTGGCCCCTCTACATAGGTGATTAAACCCTTCATGTATTTTGGGGAATAGATACGATTTGTGACATCTTTCACAAAGAGTTCTTTAAAACTTGAAAACAACTCTTCATGAACAACCATGATCTTAGACGAAGTACAGTCCTGTTTCTTGTGTACTGTCAGAGCTACACTTACAGATCTATAAATCTCTTTTACGACATTCTCAGTGTTGGATATATCCACCCATCTGACATTACATCTATTGTTTGTCAAGATTGTTAGATTGGATATTAGTGTCTCAGGGCATGTTGATTTGGGACTCTTTTAGTTCGAGTGTAAGTGGATGGTGGTCGCTTTCCTGGTGATCAATGACCACCACATTGGCAATTTCATACCAGATTGGTATATAATCAATGTTGCTTTTAGAGTCGCCCCTCTCAAAAGTTGGTTTGACTCCAAGGCCTGAGATGGAGCAGCCAATGCACGCTCTTAGGCCATGGGACATAACTATGTCTGCTACCTGTAAAGCAGCCGTACTCATCCTAATGTCTTTTAGATAAAGAATGAATTCCCTAATACTCTTCCTCAACTCTGATCACAAGTTGATAACAATGATATTCATTGTATCAGTTACTTACAATTGTTACAAAAGATAAAGTTATAAGATGAAAATATTATATGGAAAATGTCTGTATAAATCTGTATAAGAAATACAAATAATTTCATTTTCTAGTAGAGAATTAAAAAGTCAACAATTCCTAATTTAATTTTACACATCATAGGCTTTGCTCCAGTATATTGACTGCAGGATGCCTTTTAAATAAAAGAACACTTGAATTCCTTGTCCCTCAAATTCCTCCACATTTTAATGCATTTCTGTACCACAAAATTTAAAACTCAACATTTTGTCCTAATACACGCAAAGCAGCAGGAAACAGTACTTATGGGTCAAGATTCACTCCATCATAGGCCACCAGCAGCCACGGCCCGTGCAGGTAAGAGCGGTGGGGCAGTGGGGCAGGGTGAAGGGAGATTTCTACAGACGACGGGTAGGGAATATGAATTATTTATTTAATTTTTCCTCATGGTCGTCTGTCGAATCCCCCCAACCTGGCCCCACTGCTCTTACCTGCAGAGGCCACAGCTGGCAACCAGCAGGGCCTAGCGCACATCTAGTTGTAACTGGACATGTAAACAGTTGCGGAAAAGGCCCCTTGTTGATTTTTGTATCCCTTTAGCTTGAAAAGGAGGTCAGCCTTTTGAATTCTTGAAATCCACTTGTTTGTCTTCATACAAAAGGGAGAGCAAGTCCAGTCTTCAGGGATCTTCTCATGGCACAGACAGCAGGTCCAACCCTCGTCTGTTCTTCTACAGCTCCAGAAAGTGTTCTGAGGAGGGTTCAGTGCATGCCACATTTATACATGGCACCAGCCTCTGGGTAGCTGTTGATTCCCTGCTCCCCCCCAACCTAGTAGGGTGAATATTCCCAGGGACAATCCTAACCAATCTTGCAGCACTGACTGTGTGCCCTACTGCAAATAATCCCACCTTGCCCCTCTCTAAATCAAAGTTAGTGAAACCCTTCTTCCCTTGTGCAGAGCCTGTATGCCCACTCCACCCAACCCCAAAGGTGTGGCCTGGAAAATGAGCAAACCCTCCTCTGTGGTCACTTCAAAGATGTTCTTGGGGTAGCTCCTCTCCCACTGAGATTGACGCCTGTCTGACTGGAGGGTACAAAGGGATTGGGCAGGCCCAAGTGTTAGCTACATCTGCCTGTGAAAGGGTAGGCCCCTCTGAAGTTAATTAAGTTACCTGGCTCAGTTCAGATGGGCATCTTGCCAGAGGAACAAACACCTCTGCTCACACAAGGCCTTTGTCTCAGCCCTGGGAGTAAGTTCATGCCTCAATAAAAGGGATACTCCACTTCCAGGGGACAGTTGAAGCTCATGGAAATGGGTCTCTGGGGTTTTATATCAATGCTTTCCTATGGAACATCCAACCGTGCTACATTGAAAGCAACATTTCAGGCCTTTTCTCTGTAATGATATGTTTACCATTAACCTTTACATGTTCTACTTTTAAATACCATGCATATGGTTTTGGCCTGTCAAAAGGGGTTAATTTGCAATTTTAGGCCTACTGGAATTTTATTAATGTCACTACAGTGGGAGGCACAATGGATGCTGCAGCCCTCGGTTGACATTTAGCATACAGGCCCTGGGTACACATTTACCATTACTAAGAACCTATAGGTAAGTTAAATATGCAATATTAGGGATATAACAGTTTTATCATTCTTCAAGGAGGAGCAGAGACACTTTACCAGTGGTTAGCAGGAGTTACCAGGAGTGAGGTGCTACAGCCATAACAGTCAAGGCAAATATCTGGGGGTACACTATGCAAAACATGATCATTTCCAACAGACTCTAACACCCATGGATCGTTTGTTATTCGGATCCAATTCCAGCCTCACATCTTTAATGGACTTTGAAACTTGTTTACCTTAGATTTCAAAAAGTAAAGCAGGACATACTGCGCACTTGAATTTCAGTTTATATACCTGCCTCAGTGGGCGTGACAACTTATATAGCCTTCTGGTATCTGTAGTCGCGCAGAAGTATTACTCCAGTGAGTTGTCCGGGATTACTTTAAATAAAAAGTTCTAAAATCCCGCCCATGATGCTGCTGCCGCCATTAAAGAACACGATATTATCTACTTGTGTGGGCTCTTCCATGGGGGCAACTCTTTCGATTGATGTTTAGCAGCTGGCCCAGCCGCGGGAGAGCCCCGCCGCATGAAATGCGGACCTGATGACACCATTTGGTTTTTCATCATTATGGGACAGTAGTACGTTCATGGTTGGCATAAGTGAGCAGCTCAGTGTGAGTGGGACTTGGCATCAACCCACTTGGGATTTTAGAACTTTTTATTTAAAGTAATCCCGGACAACTCACTGGAGTAATACTTCTGCGCGACTACAGATACCAGAAGGCTATATAAGTCGTCACGCCCACTGAGGCAGGTATATAAACTGAAATTCAAGTGCGCAGTATGTCCTGCTTTACTTTTTGAAATGCCTGTGATGAAGGGAGAGAATCCCGAAACGCGTCGGCTGCAAAGAATGATGTAAGGCTCCCGCACATGATGCTGCTGCTGCCATTAAAGAACACGATATTATCTACTTGTGTGGGCTCTTCCATGGGGGCAACTCTTTGGATTGATATATATATATATATATATATATATATCAAACTTCTGATTCCGCCCTGCCGTCCCCCTCTCAACGTTCACAAAGAGGACGAATTCCTCTTGCCTTGCAAAATTGTTTATTCACCAGTTCCAATCTGCCATAACGCGTTTCGGTCAACAAGTAACCTTGCTCACATACATATATATATATTACCTGCTGGCTGTTGCCAGTAGGTAGTTATAGTTAGAACCTTGTTTCTACTCAAAAAACGTTTTTTCTTTTGCCAATATCTTTGGCACCGGTTGACGAATCTTTGCGAAATGTTCACAGCTAATGGGGCGCTCCGGTCAGCTCCTGTCTTGAATGTTTTGGGTGATTCGTCAAGCGGGGGCAGAGAAAAAAGGGGGTTCCAAAATGCGTTTTTTCATGTTAATTTTTATAGGAAGCTTTTTTTGCAGCTACAGCCTGAACTGCTGAACGGAATTACACCAAATTTGGCAGAGAGGTAGCTCTTGGTCCAAGTGCACTCTTTCCTTTAAATGGTGTAAATCCGTTCAGTAGTTCCTGAGAAATTATACCCTTAAAAATATTAGTATCTGGTGACCGCAGTGGATCCGCGAACCCTCCCGAGCACGAGCTGACTTCTGATTGGCTGCCAACACTTCAAACCAGGAAGTGTTGGCAGCCATCTTGTATAAACACCCTGACCCCCTAGGCCTATTAAAGGGGTCGCCCAAAAAAGCATTTAAAAAAAAAAAAAAATTGGCGGGATTCGCATAGGGTCTGCGAATCCCGCTGAAATTTTTTAAAAAACAAAGCGCGGTCTCCCGTGCTTTGTTTCTTTTAAGCCCCCGGGTGAGCCAGGTCCCGGGGCAATGGTTAATTAATATGCAGGGGCGTAAATAATATAAATAAAGTGTGGGACGGCTGATGCCCCCACAACACTGCCCCGGGGACCATCACCTCCCCGGGGCATTGAGTAAATAAAATACGGGGGTCTGTAGCGCACCCCTCGCCCCGGAGAACACCACCTCCCCAGGGCTTTAAACTTGATGGGAGGGGGTCGCTCAGCCCCCCTACTGGAGCCCTCCTTGGCCCTGGGGACTGCCACCCCCTAGGGCTGGCTCCAGCAATGTCCCAGGGTGCCCACCCCCAGGACATTGCAGTTTGCTATGGCAGGGCGGGAGCACTGCTCACGCCCTGCTGTAGCAAACACAGCTTTGCTTCATGGAAGCGAGAGCAGGAAAACTGCTCTCGCTTTCATGAGCGAGCTAGGTGCGCTTTGGGCAAGGGAGCTGCATGTTAGCAGCTCCCTTGTCCAAAAGCAATGCCGGCTCCCGCAGGAGGCGGGGAGCTGGCAGGGACCGCGGGGGCATTGGGGCTTCCCCTGCAGTCCCCAACATGAGGCCAGGACCCAGGGGATGGGGTCCCTGGGGCCACAAGGGGCCCAGGGAAGGGGGGGCATGCGGTCCCCCTCCTTTAAATGTAGCTATTTTAAAAAAAATAGAAGTGGCCATGCCCCGGGGGATGGGGTCCCCGGGGCCGAAATCAGCCTTCCCGTTTTAATTTTTTTTTTTTAAATGGGTCAGGCCCTGGGGTATGGGGACCCCGGGCCCAAACAGTATTTAGGGAAGGGGGGCCACACAGCCCCCTTCGAGAAAGAATACAGGAAAGAGAAGCTGGCTTCTTGCCGGATGCCCCGCCCCCTCCCTGCACCACTCTGCAAACGCGCCTCCTGGTGCATTCTGGGTGGGGGGATTAAGTCCACTTGAATCCTAAGGGTACTTAGGGGCCAATTAGCCCACCAGGTACCTCCAGTAAGCCCCACACAGTGGGATTGCTGAGAGGTGGACCGAGGCCATGCCCTTTTTTACACCACTCTGCAAATGCACCTCTTGGTTCACTGCTGGTGGGGCGATGATGTCCTCTTGTGACCTGAGGACCTCAGGACTATAGTGGACTTCATCACCCAAGCACCTCTCTTGCCTCTTTCTGCACTTCTCCTGCCTCTTTCTGCACCTCTGTTGCTTCTTTCAGCACTTCTGTTGCCTCTTTCTGCACCCCTCTTGCGTCTTTCTGCACCTCCGTTGGTTCTTTCTGCACTTCTCTTGCTTTTTTCTGCATCTTTGTTGCTTCTTTCTGGACCCCTCTTGCATCTTTCTGCGTCCCTCTTTCTGCACCTCTCTCACCTGTTTCTGCTACTCTCTTGCCTCTTTCTGCAATTCTCTTGCCTCCTTCTGCACCTCTGTTGCTTCTTTCAGCACTTCTCTTGGCTATTTCTGCACCCCTCTTGCCTCTTTCTACACTTCTCTTGCTTTTTTTCTGCACCTCTCTTGTTTCTTTCTGCAACTCTCTTGTCTCTTTCATCACTTCTATGGCTTCTTTCTATACCTCTGTTGCTTCTTTCAGTACTTCTCTTGCCTCTTTCTGCACTTCTCTTGCCTGTTTCTGCACCACTGTTGCCTCTTTCTTCACCTCAATTGCTTCTTTCTTCATCCCTCTTACCTCTTTCTCCACCCCTGTTCCCTCTTTCTGCACCTCTCCTGTCTGTTTCTGCACCTTTTTTGCCTCTTTCTTCACTTCTCTTGCCTCTTTCTGCACCTCTGTTGCTTCTTTCTGCACCTGCCTTGCCTCTTTCTGCAACCTTCTTGCCCTTTTCTGCACCTCAGTTGCTTCTTTCTGCACCCCTCTTGCCACTTTCTGTACTTCTCTTGCCTCTTTCTGCACCCCGCTTGCCTCTTTCTGCACCTCTGTTGGTTCTTTCTGCACTGCTCTTACTTCTTTCTGCACCTCTCTTGCCTCTTTCACCACCCCTCCTCCCTCTTTCTGCACCTCTCTTCCCTCTGTCTGCACCCCTGTTTCCTCATTTTGTACCTCTTTTGCCTGTTTCTGCAACTTTCTTGCCTCTTTCTGCAGTTCTCTTGCCTCTTTCTGCACTTCTCCTGCCTCTTTCTGCACCTCACTTGCCTCTTTCTGCACTTCTCTTTCTTTTTTTCTGCACCTCTCTTGTTTCTTTCTGCAACTCTCTTGTCTCTTTCATCACTTTTATTGCTTCTTTCTATAAATCTGTTGCTTCTTTCAGTACTTCCCTTGCCTCTTTCAGCACTTCTCTTGCCTCTTTCTGCAGCTCTCTTGCCTCTTTCTGCACCTCAGTTGCCTCTTTATCACCTCACTTGCTTCTTTCCTCATCCCTGTTGACTCTTTCTGTACCCCTCTTCCTGTACCTCTTTTGCCTCTTTCTGCACCCCTGTTCCCTCTTTCTGCACCTTTCCTGCCTGTTTCTGCACCTTTCTTGCCTCTTTCTGCACTTCTCATGCCTCTTTCTGTACCTCTTTTGCTTCTTTCTGCAGTTCTCTTGCCTCTTTCTGCACCCATCTTGCCCCTTTCTGCATGTCTGTTGCTTCATTCACGCACCCCTCCTCCCTCTTTCTGTACCTCTCTTCACTCTGTCTGCAACCCTGTTCCCTCATTTCTGCACCTCTCTTGCCTGTTTCTGCACCTCTCTTGCCTCTTTCTGCAGTCTTCTTGCCTCTTTCTGCACCTCTCCTGCCTCTTTCTGCACCTCTCTTGCCTCTTTCTGCACTTCTCTATGCTTCTTTCTGCACCTCCCTTGTTTCTTTCTGCAACTCTCTTGTCTTTCTCATCACTTCTATTGCTTCTTTCTATAACTCTGTTGCTTCTTTCAGTACTTCCCTTGCCTCTTTCTGCACTTCTCTTGCCTCTTTCTGCAGCCTATCTTGCCTCTTTATCACCTCACTTGCTTCTTTCCTCATCCTTCTTGACTCTTTCTGCACCCCTCTTCCTGTACCTCTCTTGCCTCTTTCTGCACCCCTGTTCCCTCTTTCTGCACCTTTCCTGCCTGTTTCCGCATCTCTCTTGCCTCTGTCTGCAGTTCTCTTGCCTCATTCTACACCTCTTTTGCTCCTTTCTGCACTTCTCTTTCCTCTTTCTGCACCCCTCTTGCCTCTTTCTGCACCTCTATTGGTTCTTTCTGCACTGCTCTTGCTTCTTTCTGCACCTTTCTTGCCTCTTTCTGCACTTCTCTTCCCTCTTACTGCACCACTTTTGCCTCTTTCTGCACCTCCATTGATTCTTTCTGCACTTCGCTTGCTTTTTTCTGCACCTCTCTTGATTCTTTCTGCATCCCTCTTTCCTCTTTCTGCACATCTCTTGCCTCTTTTGCAGTTCTCTTGCCTCCTTCTGCACCTCTGTTGCTTCTTTCTGCATTTCTCTTGCCTCTTTCTGCACCCCTCTTGACTATTTCTGCACCTCACTTGCTTATTTCTGCACCTCCATTGCTTCTTTCTGGAAACCTCTTGCCTCTTTCTGCATCCCTCTTCCCTCTTTCTGCACCTCTCTTGCCTCTTTCTGCACCTTTGTTGCTTATTTCTGCACTTCTCTTGCTTCTTTCTGCACCTCTATTGCTTCTTTGTGCACCTCTATTACTTCTTTCTGCACCTCCCTTGCCTCTGTCTGTAACCCTGTTACCTCTTTCTGCACTTCTTTTGCCTGTTTCTGCAACTCTCTTGCCTCTTACTGCACTTCTCTCGCCTCTTTCTGCACCCCTCTTGCCTCTTTCTGCACCTCTGTTGGTTCTTTCTGCACTGCTCTTGCTTCTTTCTGCATCTTTCTTGCCTCTTTCTGCACTTCTCTTCCCTCTTACTGCACCACTCTTGCCTCTGTCTCCACCCCTGTTCTCTCTTTTTGCACTCTTTGCCTGTTTCTGCAACTCTCTTGCCTCTTTCTGTAGTTCTCTTGCCTCTTTCTGCAGCTCTGTTGCTCCTTTCTGCACTTCTCTTGCCTCTTTCTGCACCCTTCTTGCCTCTTACTGCACCTCCATTGATTCTTTCTGCACTTCTCTTGCTTTTTTCCGCACCTCTCTTGCTTCTTTCTGCATCCCTCTTTCCTCTTTCTGCACATCTCTTGCCTCTTTTTGCAGTTCTCTTGCCTCCTTCTGCACCCCTCTTGACTATTTCTGCACCTCACTTGCTTCTTTCTGCACCTCCATTGCTTCTTTCTGGAAACCTCTTGCCTCTTTCTGCATCCCTCTTCCCTCTTTCTGCACCTCTCTTGCCTCTTTCTGCACCTTTGTTGCTTCTTTCTGCACTTCTCTTGCTTCTTTCTACACCTCTATTGCTTCTTTGTGCACCTCTATTACTTCTTTCTGCACCTCCCTTGCCTCTGTCTGTAACACTGTTACCTCTTTCTGCGCTTCTTTTGCCTGTTTCGGCAACTCTCTTGCCTCTTTCTGCAGTTCTCTTGCCTCTTTCTGCACCTCTGTTGCTTCTTTCTGCACTTGTCTTTCCTCTTTCTGCACCCTTGTACCCTCTTTTTGCACCTCTCCTGCCTGTTTCTGCACCACTCTTGCCTCTTTCTGCACTCTCGTTGCTTCTTTATGCACTTCTCTTGCTTCTTTCTGCACCTCTCTTGCTTCTTTCTGCTGCTCTCTTGCCTCTTTCTGTACTTCTCTTGCTTCTTTCTGCACCTCTCTTGCTTCATTCTGTACCTCTCTTGCCTCTTTCTGCACCCTTGTACCCTCTTTTGCACCTCTCCTGCCTGTTTCTGCACCACTCTTGCCTCTTTCTGCACTTCTCTTGCTTCTTTCTGCACCTCTGTTGCTTCTGTCTGTAACCCTGTTACCTCTTTCTGCACTTCTTTTGCCTGTTTCTGCAACTCTCTTGCCTCTTACTGCACTTCTCTCGCCTCTTTCTGCACCCCTCTTGCCTCTTTCTGCACCTCTGTTAGTTCTTTCTGCACTGCTCTTGCTTCTTTCTGCATCTTTCTTGCCTCTTTCTGCACTTCTCTTCCCTCTTACTGCACCACTCTTGCCTCTGTCTCCACCCCTGTTCTCTCTTTTTGCACTCTTTGCAGTTTCTGCAACTCTCTTGCCTCTTTCTGTAGTTCTCTTGCCTCTTTCTGCAGCTCTGTTGCTCCTTTTTTGCACTTCTCTTGCCTCTTTCTGCACCCTTCTTGCCTCTTACTGCACCTCCATTGATTCTTTCTGCACTTCTCTTGCTTTTTTCTGCACCTCTCTTGCTTCTTTCTGCATCCCTCTTTCTTCTTTCTGCACATCTCTTGCCTCTTTTTGCAGTTCTCTTGCCTCCTTCTGCACCCCTCTTGACTATTTCTGCACCTCACTTGCTTCTTTCTGCACCTCCATTGCTTCTTTCTGGAAACCTCTTGCCTCTTTCTGCATCCCTCTTCACTCTTTCTGCACCTCTCTTGCCTCTTTCTGCACCTTTGTTGCTTCTTTCTGCACTTCTCTTGCTTCTTTCTACACCTCTATTGCTTCTTTGTGCACCTCTATTACTTCTTTCCGCACCTCTCTTGCTTCTTTCTGCATCCCTCTTTCCTCTTTCTGCACATCTCTTGCTCTTTTTTCAGTTCTCTTGCCTCCTTCTGCACCCCTCTTGACTATTTCTGTACCTCATTTGCTTCTTTCTGCACCTCCATTGCTTCTTTCTGGAAACCTCTTACCTCTTTCTGCATCCCTCTTCCCTCTTTCTGCACCTCTCTTGCCTCTTTCTGCACCTTTGTTGCTTCTTTCTGCACTTCTCTTGCTTCTTTCTACACCTCTATTGCTTCTTTGTGCACCTCTATTACTTCTTTCTGCACCTCCCTTGCCTCTGTCTGTAACACTGCTACCTCTTTCTGCACTTCTTTTGCCTGTTTCGGCAACTCTCTTGCCTCTTTCTGCAGTTCTCTTGCCTCTTTCTGCACCTCTGTTGCTTCTTTCTGCACTTGTCTTTCCTCTTTCTGCACCCTTGTACCCTCTTTTTGCACCTCTCCTGCCTGTTTCTGCACCACTCTTGCCTCTTTCTGCACCCCGTTGCTTCTTTATGCACTTCTCTTGCTTCTTTCTGCACCTCTCTTGCTTCTTTCTGCTGCTCTCTTGCCTCTTTCTGTACTTCTCTTGCTTCTTTCTGCACCTCTCTTGCTTCATTCTGTACCTCTTTTGCCTCTTTCTGCACCCTTGTACCCTCTTTTTGCACCTCTCCTGCCTGTTTCTGCACCACTCTTGCCTCTTTCTGCACTTCTCTTGCTTCTTTCTGCACCTCTGTTGCTTCTGTCTGTAACCCTGTTACCTCTTTCTGCACTTCTTTTGCCTGTTTTTGCAACTCTCTTGCCTCTTACTGCACTTCTCTCGCCTCTTTCTGCACCCCTCTTGCCTCTTTCTGCACCTCTGTTAGTTCTTTCTGCACTGCTCTTGCTTCTTTCTGCATCTTTCTTGCCTCTTTCTGCACTTCTCTTCCCTCTTACTGCACCACTCTTGCCTCTGTCTCCACCCCTGTTCTCTCTTTTTGCACTCTTTGCAGTTTCTGCAACTCTCTTGCCTCTTTCTGTAGTTCTCTTGCCTCTTTCTGCAGCTCTGTTGCTCCTTTCTGCACTTCTCTTGCCTCTTTCTGCACCCTTCTTGCCTCTTACTGCACCTCCATTGATTCTTTCTGCACCTCTCTTGCTTCTTTCTGCATCTCTCTTTCTTCTTTCTGCATCCCTCTTTCTTCTTTCTGCACATCTCTTGCCTCTTTTTGCAGTTCTCTTGCCTCCTTCTACACCCCTCTTGACTATTTCTGCACCTCACTTGCTTCTTTCTGCACCTCCATTGCTTCTTTCTGGAAACCTCTTGCCTCTTTCTGCATCCCTCTTCACTCTTTCTGCACCTCTCTTGCCTCTTTCTGCACCTTTGTTGCTTCTTTCTGCACTTCTCTTGCTTCTTTCTACACCTCTATTGCTTCTTTGTGCACCTCTATTACTTCTTTCTGCACCTCCCTTGCCTCTGTCTGTAACACTGTTACCTCTTTCTGCACTTCTTTTGCCTGTTTTGGCAACTCTCTTGCCTCTTTCTGCAGTTCTCTTGCCTCTTTCTGCACCTCTGTTGCTTCTTTCTGCACTTGTCTTTCCTCTTTCTGCACCCTTGTTCCCTCTTTTTGCACCTCTCCTGCCTGTTTCTGCACCACTCTTGCCTCTTTCTGCACTTCTCTTGCTTCTTTCTGCACCTCTGTTGCTTCTTTCTGCACTTCTCTTGCCTCTTTCTGCACCCCTCTTGCCCCTTTCTGCACCCCGTTGCTTCTTTATGCACTTCTCTTGCTTCTTTCTGCACCTCTCTTGCTTCTTTCTGCTGCTCTCTTGCCTCTTTCTGTACTTCTCTTGCTTCTTTATGCACCTATCTTGCTTCATTCTGTACCTCTCTTGCCTCTTTCTGCACCCTTGTACCCTCTTTTTGCACCTCTCCTGCTTGTTTCTGCACCACTCTTGCCTCTTTCTGCACTTCTCTTGCTTCTTTCTGCACCTCTGTTGCTTCTGTCTGTAACCCTGTTACCTCTTTCTGCACTTCTTTTGCCTGTTTCTGCAACTCTCTTGCCTCTTACTGCACTTCTCTCGCCTCTTTCTGCACCCCTCTTGCCTCTTTCTGCACCTCTGTTAGTTCTTTCTGCACTGCTCTTGCTTCTTTCTGCATCTTTCTTGCCTCTTTCTGCACTTCTCTTCCCTCTTACTGCACCACTCTTGCCTCTGTCTCCACCCCTGTTCTCTCTTTTGCACTCTTTGCCTGTTTCTGCAACTCTCTTGCCTCTTTCTGTAGTTCTCTTGCCTCTTTCTGCAGCTCTGTTGCTCCTTTCTGCACTTCTCTTGCCTCTTTCTGCACCCTTCTTGCCTCTTACTGCACCTCCATTATTCTTTCTGCACTTCTCTTGCTTTTTTCCGCACCTCTCTTGCTTCTTTCTGCATCCCTCTTTCCTCTTTCTGTACATCTCTTGCCTCTTTTTGCAGTTCTCTTGCCTCCTTCTGCACCCCTCTTGACTATTTCTGCACCTCACTTGCTTCTTTCTGCACCTCCATTGCTTCTTTCTGGAAACCTCTTGCCTCTTTCTGCATCCCTCTTCCCTCTTTCTGCACCTCTCTTGCCTCTTTCTGCACCTTTGTTGCTTCTTTCTGCACTTCTCTTGCTTCTTTCTACACCTCTATTGCTTCTTTGTGCACCTCTATTACTTCTTTCTGCACCTCCCTTGCCTCTGTCTGTAACACTGTTACCTCTTTCTGCACTTCTTTTGCCTGTTTCGGCAACTCTCTTGCCTCTTTCTGCAGTTCTCTTGCCTCTTTCTGCACCTCTGTTGCTTCTTTCTGCACTTGTCTTTCCTCTTTCTGCACCCTTGTACCCTCTTTTTGCACTTCTCCTGCCTGTTTCTGCACCACTCTTGCCTCTTTCTGCACTTCTCTTGCTTCTTTCTGCA
This sequence comes from Calotriton arnoldi, assembly GCA_963921515.1. Lineage (NCBI taxonomy): Eukaryota > Metazoa > Chordata > Amphibia > Caudata > Salamandridae > Calotriton > Calotriton arnoldi. The sequence continues at coordinate 19,893 of CAWUFW010021432.1, read as the reverse complement.
CCTCTGTTGCTTCTTTCTGCACTTCTCTTGCCTCTTTCTGCACCCCTCTTGCCCCTTTCTGCACCCCGTTGCTTCTTTATGCACTTCTCTTGCTTCTTTCTGCACCTCTCTTGCTTCTTTCTGCTGCTCTCTTGCCTCTTTCTGTACTTCTCTTGCTTCTTTCTGCACCTCTCTTGCTTCATTCTGTACCTCTCTGGCCTCTTTCTGCACCCTTGTACCCTCTTTTTGCACCGCTCCTGTCTGTTTCTGCACCACTCTTGCCTCTTTCTGCACTTTTCTTGCTTCTTTCTGCACCTCTGTTGCTTCTGTCTGTAACCCTGTTACCTCTTTCTGCACTTCTTTTGCCTGTTTCTGCAACTCTCTTGCCTCTTACTGCACTTCTCTCGCCTCTTTCTGCACCCCTCTTGCCTCTTTCTGCACCTCTGTTAGTTCTTTCTGCACTGCTCTTGCTTCTTTCTGCATCTTTCTTGCCTCTTTCTGCACTTCTCTTCCCTCTTACTGCACCACTCTTGCCTCTGTCTCCACCCCTGTTCTCTCTTTTTGCACTCTTTGCAGTTTCTGCAACTCTCTTGCCTCTTTCTGTAGTTCTCTTGCCTCTTTCTGCAGCTCTGTTGCTACTTTCTGCACTTCTCTTGCCTCTTTCTGCACCCTTCTTGCCTCTTACTGCACCTCCATTGATTCTTTCTGCACTTCTCTTGCTTTTTTCCGCACCTCTCTTGTTTCTTTCTGCAACTCTCTTGTCTCTTTCATCACTTCTATTGCTTCTTTCTATAAATCTGTTGCTTCTTTCAGTACTTCCCTTGCCTCTTTCTGCACTTCTCTTGCCTCTTTCTGCAGCTCTCTTGCCTCTTTCTGCACCTCAGTTGCCTCTTTATCACCTCACTTGCTTCTTTCCTCATCCCTGTTGACTCTTTCTGCACCCCTCTTCCTGTACCTCTTTTGCCTCTTTCTGCACCCCTGTTCCCTCTTTCTGCACCTTTCCTGCCTGTTTCTGCACCTTTCTTGCCTCTTTCTGCACTTCTCTTGCCTCTTTCTGTACCTCTTTTGCTTCTTTCTGCAGTTCTCTTGCCTCTTTCTGCACCCATCTTGCCCCTTTCTGCATGTCTGTTGCTTCATTCACCACCCCTCCTCCCTCTTTCTGTACCTCTCTTCCCTCTGTCTGCACCCCTGTTCCCTCATTTTGCACCTCTTTTGCCTGTTTCTGCACCTCTCTTGCCTCTTTCTGCAGTTTTCTTGCCTCTTTCTGCACTTTTCCTGCCTCTTTCTGCACCTCACTTGCCTCTTTCTGCACTTCCCTATGCTTTTTTCTGCACCTCCCTTGTTTCTTTCTGCAACTCTCTTGTCTTTTTCATCACTTCTATTGCTTCTTTCTATAAATCTGTTGCTTCTTTCAGTACTTCCCTTGCCTCTTTCTGCACTTCTCTTGCCTCTTTCTGCAGCTATCTTGCCTCTTTATCGCCTCACTTGCTTCTTTCCTCATCCCTCTTGACTCTTTCTGCACCCCTCTTCCTGTACCTCTCTTGCCTCTTTCTGCACCCCTGTTCCCTCTTTCTGCACCTTTCCTGCCTGTTTCTGCATCTCTCTTGCCTCTGTCTGCAGTTCTCTTGCCTCATTCTACACCTCTTTTGCTCCTTTCTGCACTTCTCTTTCCTCTTTCTGCACCCCTCTTGCCTCTTTCTGCACCTCTATTGGTTCTTTCTGCACTGCTCTTGCTTCTTTCTGCACCTTTCTAGCCTCTTTCTGCACTTCTCTTCCCTCTTACTGCACCACTTTTGCCTCTTTCTGCACCTCCATTGATTCTTTCTGCACTTCGCTTGCTTTTTTCCGCACCTCTCTTGATTCTTTCTGCATCCCTCTTTCCTCTTTCTGCACATCTCTTGCCTCTTTTGCAGTTCTCTTGCCTCTTTCTGCACCTCTGTTGCTTCTTTCTGCATTTCTCTTGCCTCTTTCTGCACCCCTCTTGACTATTTCTGCACCTCACTTGCTTCTTTCTGCACCTCCATTGCTTCTTTCTGGAAACCTCTTGCCTCTTTCTGCATCCCTCTTCCCTCTTTCTGCACCTCTCTTGCCTCTTTCTGCACCTTTGTTGCTTCTTTCTGCACTTCTCTTGCTTCTTTCTGCACCTCTATTGCTTCTTTGTGCACCTCTATTACTTCTTTCTGCACCTCCCTTGCCTCTGTCTGTAACCCTGTTACCTCTTTCTGCACTTCTTTTGCCTGTTTCTGCAACTCTCTTGCCTCTTACTGCACTTCTCTCGCCTCTTTCTGCACCCCTCTTGCCTCTTTCTGCACCTCTGTTGGTTCTTTCTGCACTGCTCTTGCTTCTTTCTGCATCTTTCTTGCCTCTTTCTGCACTTCTCTTCCCTCTTACTGCACCACTCTTGCCTCTGTCACCACCCCTGTTCTCTCTTTTTGCACTCTTTGCCTGTTTCTGCAACTCTCTTGCCTCTTTCTGTAGTTCTCTTGCCTCTTTCTGCAGCTCTGTTGCTCCTTTCTGCACTTCTCTTGCCTCTTTCTGCACCCTTCTTGCCTCTTACTGCACCTCCATTGATTCTTTCTGCACTTCTCTTGCTTTTTCCGCACCTCTCTTGCTTCTTTCTGCATCCCTCTTTCCTCTTTCTGCACATCTCTTGCCTCTTTTTGCAGTTCTCTTGCCTCCTTCTGCACCCCTCTTGACTATTTCTGTACCTCATTTGCTTCTTTCTGCACCTCCATTGCTTCTTTCTGAAACCTCTTGCCTCTTTCTGCATCCCTCTTCCCTCTTTCTGCACCTCTCTTGCCTCTTTCTGCACCTTTGTTGCTTCTTTCTGCACTTCTCTTGCTTCTTTCTACACCTCTATTGCTTCTTTGTGCACCTCTATTACTTCTTTCTGCACCTCCCTTGCCTCTGTCTGTAACACTGCTACCTCTTTCTGCACTTCTTTTGCCTGTTTCGGCAACTCTCTTGCCTCTTTCTGCAGTTCTCTTGCCTCTTTCTGCACCTCTGTTGCTTCTTTCTGCACTTGTCTTTCCTCTTTCTGCACCCTTGTACCCTCTTTTTGCACCTCTCCTGCCTGTTTCTGCACCACTCTTGCCTCTTTCTGCACCTCGTTGCTTCTTTATGCACTTCTCTTGCTTCTTTCTGCACCTCTCTTGCTTCTTTCTGCTGCTCTCTTGCCTCTTTCTGTACTTCTCTTGCTTCTTTCTGCACCTCTCTTGCTTCATTCTGTACCTCTCTTGCCTCTTTCTGCACCCTTGTACCCTCTTTGCACCTCTCCTGCCTGTTTCTGCACCACTCTTGCCTCTTTCTGCACTTCTCTTGCTTCTTTCTGCACCTCTGTTGCTTCTGTCTGTAACCCTGTTACCTCTTTCTGCACTTCTTTTGCCTGTTTTTGCAACTCTCTTGCCTCTTACTGCACTTCTCTCGCCTCTTTCTGCACCCCTCTTGCCTCTTTCTTCACCTCTGTTAGTTCTTTCTGCACTGCTCTTGCTTCTTTCTGCATCTTTCTTGCCTCTTTCTGCACTTCTCTTCCCTCTTACTGCACCACTCTTGCCTCTGTCTCCACCCCTGTTCTCTCTTTTTGCACTCTTTGCAGTTTCTGCAACTCTCTTGCCTCTTTCTGTAGTTCTCTTGCCTCTTTCTGCAGCTCTGTTGCTCCTTTCTGCACTTCTCTTGCCTCTTTCTGCACCCTTCTTGCCTCTTACTGCACCTCCATTGATTCTTTCTGCACCTCTCTTGCTTCTTTCTGCATCCCTCTTTCTTCTTTCTGCATCCCTCTTTCTTCTTTCTGCACATCTCTTGCCTCTTTTTGCAGTTCTCTTGCCTCCTTCTGCACCCCTCTTGACTATTTCTGCACCTCACTTGCTTCTTTCTGCACCTCCATTGCTTCTTTCTGGAAACCTCTTGCCTCTTTCTGCATCCCTCTTCACTCTTTCTGCACCTCTCTTGCCTCTTTCTGCACCTTTGTTGCTTCTTTCTGCACTTCTCTTGCTTCTTTCTACACCTCTATTGCTTCTTTGTGCACCTCTATTACTTCTTTCTGCACCTCCCTTGCCTCTGTCTGTAACACTGTTACCTCTTTCTGCACTTCTTTTGCCTGTTTTGGCAACTCTCTTGCCTCTTTCTGCACTTGTCTTTCCTCTTTCTGCACCCTTGTTCCCTCTTTTTGCACCTCTCCTGCCTGTTTCTGCACCACTCTTGCCTCTTTCTGCACTTCTCTTGCTTCTTTCTGCACCTCTCTTGCTTCATTCTGCACTTCTCTTGCCTCTTTCTGCACCCCTCTTGCCCCTTTCTGCACCCCGTTGCTTCTTTATGCACTTCTCTTGCTTCTTTCTGCACCTCTCTTGCTTCTTTCTGCTGCTCTCTTGCCTCTTTCTGTACTTCTCTTGCTTCTTTATGCACCTCTCTTGCTTCATTCTGTACCTCTCTTGCCTCTTTCTGCACCCTTGTACCCTCTTTTTGCACCTCTCCTGCTTGTTTCTGCACCACTCTTGCCTCTTTCTGCACTTCTCTTGCTTCTTTCTGCACCTCTGTTGCTTCTGTCTGTAACCCTGTTACCTCTTTCTGCACTTCTTTTGCCTGTTTCTGCAACTCTCTTGCCTCTTACTGCACTTCTCTTGCCTCTTTCTGCACCCCTCTTGCCTCTTTCTGCACCTCTGTTAGTTCTTTCTGCACTGCTCTTGCTTCTTTCTGCATCTTTCTTGCCTCTTTCTGCACTTCTCTTCCCTCTTACTGCACCACTCTTGCCTCTGTCTCCACCCCTGTTCTCTCTTTTTGCACTCTTTGCCTGTTTCTGCAACTCTCTTGCCTCTTTCTGTAGTTCTCTTGCCTCTTTCTGCAGCTCTGTTGCTCCTTTATGCACTTCTCTTGCCTCTTTCTGCACCCTTCTTGCCTCTTACTGCACCTCCATTATTCTTTCTGCACTTCTCTTGCTTTTTTCCGCACCTCTCTTGCTTCTTTCTGCATCCCTCTTTCCTCTTTCTGCACAACTCTTGCCTCTTTTGCAGTTCTCTTGCCTCCTTCTGCACCCCTCTTGACTATTTCTGTACCTCACTTGCTTCTTTCTGCACCTCCATTGCTTCTTCCTGGAAACCTCTTGCCTCTTTCTGCATCCCTCTTCCCTCTTTCTGCACCTCTCTTGCCTCTTTCTGCACCTTTGTTGCTTCTTTCTGCACTTCTCTTGCTTCTTTCTACACCTCTATTGCTTCTTTGTGCACCTCTATTACTTCTTTCTGCACCTCCCTTGCCTCTGTCTGTAACACTGTTACCTCTTTCTGCACTTCTTTTGCCTGTTTCGGCAACTCTCTTGCCTCTTTCTGCAGTTCTCTTGCCTCTTTCTGCACCTCTGTTGCTTCTTTCTGCACTTGTCTTTCCTCTTTCTGCACCCTTGTATCCTCTTTTTGCACCTCTCCTGCCTGTTTCTGCACCACTCTTGCCTCTTTCTGCACTTCTCTTGCTTCTTTCTGCACCTCTGTTGCTTCTTTCTGCACTTCTCTTGCCTCTTTCTGTACTCCTCTTGCCCCTTTCTGCACCTCGTTGCTTCTTTCTGCACTTCTCTTGCTTCTTTCTGCACCTCTCTTGCTTCTTTCTGCTGCTCTCTTGCCTCTTTCTGTACTTCTCTTGCTTCTTTCTGCACCTCTCTTGCTTCATTCTGTACCTCTCTGGCCTCTTTCTGCACCCTTGTACCCTCTTTCTGCACCTCTCCTGTCTGTTTCTGCACCACTCTTGCCTCTTTCTGCACTTCTCTTGCTTCTTTCTGCACCTCTGTTGCTTCTGTCTGTAACCCTGTTACCTCTTTCTGCACTTCTTTTGCCTGTTTCTGCAACTCTCTTGCCTCTTACTGCACTTCTCTCGCCTCTTTCTGCACCCCTCTTGCCTCTTTCTGCACCTCTGTTAGTTCTTTCTGCACTGCTCTTGCTTCTTTCTGCATCTTTCTTGCCTCTTTCTGCACTTCTCTTCCCTCTTACTGTACCACTCTTGCCTCTGTCTCCACCCCTGTTCTCTCTTTTTGCACTCTTTGCAGTTTCTGCAACTCTCTTGCCTCTTTCTGTAGTTCTCTTGCCTCTTTCTGCAGCTCTGTTGCTACTTTCTGCACTTCTCTTGCCTCTTTCTGCACCCTTCTTGCCTCTTACTGCACCTCCATTGATTCTTTCTGCACTTCTCTTGCTTTTTTCCGCATCTCTCTTGCTTCTTTCTGCATCCCTCTTTCCTCTTTCTGCACTTCTCTTCCCTCTTACTGCACCACTCTTGTCTCTGTCTCCACCCCTGTTCTCTCTTTTTGCACTCTTTGCAGTTTCTGCAACTCTCTTGCCTCTTTCTGTAGTTCTCTTGCCTCTTTCTGCAGCTCTGTTGCTCCTTTCTGCACTTCTCTTGCCTCTTTCTGCACCCTTCTTGCCTCTTACTGCACCTCCATTGATTCTTTCTGCACTTCTCTTGCTTTTTTCCGCACCTCTCTTGCTTCTTTTTGCATCCTTCTTTCCTCTTTCTGCACATCTCTTGCCTCTTTTTGCAGTTCTCTTGCCTCCTTCTGTACTCTCTTGACTATTTCTGCACCTCACTTACTTCTTTCTGCACCTCCATTGCTTCTTTCTGGAAACCTCTTGCCTCTTACTGCACTTCTGTCGCCTCTTTCTGCACCCCTCTTGCCTCTTTCTGCACCTCTGTTGGTTCTTTCTGCACTGCTCTTGCTTCTTTCTGCATCTTTCTTGCCTCTTTCTGCACTTCTCTTCCCTCTTACTGCACCACTCTTGCCTCTGTCTCCACCCCTGTTCTCTCTTTTTGCACTCTTTGCCTGTTTCTGCAACTCTCTTTCCTCTTTCTGTAGTTCTCTTGCCTCTTTCGGCACCCTTCTTGCCTCTTACTGCACCTCCATTGATTCTTTCTGCACTTCTCTTGCTTTTTTCCGCACCTCTCTTGCGTCTTTCTGCATCCCTCTTTCCTCTTTCTGCACATCTCTTGCCTCTTTTTGCAGTTCTCTTGCCTCCTTCTGCACCCTTCTTGACTATTTCTGTACCTCACTTGCTTCTTTCTGCACCTCCATTGCTTGTTTCTGGAAACCTCTTGCCTCTTTCTGCATCCCTCTTCCCTCTTTCTGCACCTCTCTTGCCTCTTTCTGCACCTTTGTTGCTTCTTTCTGCACTTCTCTTGCTTCTTTCTACACCTCTATTGCTTCTTTGTGCACCTCTATTACTTCTTTCTGCACCTCCCTTGCTCTGTCTGTAACACTGTTACCTCTTTCTGCACTTCTTTTGCCTGTTTTGACAACTCTCTTGCCTCTTTCTGCAGTTCTCTTGCCTCTTTCTGCACCTCTGTTGCTTCTTTCTGCACTTGTCTTTCTTCTTTCTGCACCCTTGTACCCTCTTTGTGCACCTCTCCTGCCTGTTTCTGCACCACTCTTGCCTCTTTCTGCACTTCTCTTGCTTCTTTCTGCACCTCTGTTGCTTCTTTCTGCACTTCTCTTGCCTCTTTCTACACCCCTCTTGCCCCTTTCTGCACCCCGTTGCTTCTTTATGCACTTATCTTGCTTCTTTCTGCACCTCTCTTGCTTCTTTCTGCTGCTCTCTTGCCTCTTTCTGTACTTCTCTTGCTTCTTTCTGCACCTCTCTTGCTTCATTCTGTACCTCTCTTGCCTCTTTCTGCACCCTTGTACCCTCTTTTTGCACCTCTCCTGCCTGTTTCTGCACCACTCTTGCCTCTTTCTGCACTTCTCTTGCTTCTTTCTGCACCTCTGTTGCTTCTGTCTGTAACCCTGTTACCTCATTCTGCACTTCTTTTACCTGTTTCTGCAACTCTCTTGCCTCTTACTGCACTTCTCTCTCCTCTTTCTGCACCCCTCTTGCCTCTTACTGCACCTCTGTTAGTTCTTTCTGCACTGAACTTGCTTCTTTCTGCATCTTTCTTGCCTCTTTCTGCACTTCTCTTCCCTCTTACTGCACCACTCTTGCCTCTGTCTCCACCCCTGTTCTCTCTTTTTGCACTCTTTGCCTGTTTCTGCAACTCTCTTGCCTCTTTCTGTAGTTCTCTTGCCTCTTTCTGCAGCTCTGTTGCTCCTTTCTGCACTTCTCTTGCCTCTTTCTGCACCCTTCTTGCCTCTTACTGCACCTCCATTATTCTTTCTGCACTTCTCTTGCTTTTTTCCACACCTCTCTTGCTTCTTTCTGCATCCCTCTTTCCTCTTTCTGCACATCTCTTGCCTCTTTTTGCAGTTCTCTTGCCTCCTTCTGCACCCCTCTTGACTATTTCTGTACCTCACTTGCTTCTTTCTGCACCTCCATTGCTTCTTTCTGGAAACCTCTTGCCTCTTTCTGCATCCCTCTTCCCTCTTTCTGCACCTCTCTTGCCTCTTTCTGCACCTTTGTTGCTTCTTTCTGCACTTCTCTTGCTTCTTTCTACACCTCTATTGCTTCTTTGTGCACCTCTATTACTTCTTTCTGCACATCCCTTGCCTCTGTCTGTAACACTGTTACCTCTTTCTGCACTTCTTTTGCCTGTTTCGGCAACTCTCTTGCCTCTTTATGCAGTTCTATTGCCTCTTTCTGCACCTCTGTTGCTTCTTTCTGCACTTGTCTTTCCTCTTTCTGCACCCTTGTATCCTCTTTTTGCACCTCTCCTGCCTGTTTCTGCACCACTCTTGCCTCTTTCTGCACTTCTCTTGCTTCTTTCTGCACCTCTGTTGCTTCTTTCTGCAATTCTCTTGCCTCTTTCTGCACCCCTCTTGCCCCTTTCTGCACCCCGTTGCTTCTTTATGCACTTCTCTTGCTTCTTTCTGCAGCTCTCTTGCTTCTTTCTGCTGCTCTCTTGCCTCTTTCTGTACTTCTCTTGCTTCTTTCTGCACCTCTCTTGCTTCATTCTGTACCTCTCTGGCCTCTTTCTGCACCCTTGTACCCTCTTTTTGCACCTCTCCTGCCTGTTTCTGCACCACTCTTGCCTCTTTCTGCACTTCTCTTGCTTCTTTCTGCACCTCTGTTGCTTCTGTCTGTAACCCTGTTACCTCTTTCTGCACTTCTTTTGCCTGTTTCTGCAACTCTCTTGCCTCTTACTGCACTTCTCTCGCCTCTTTCTGCACCTCTCTTGCCTCTTTCTGCACCTCTGTTAGTTCTTTCTGCACTGCTCTTGCTTCTTTCTGCATCTTTCTTGCCTCTTTCTGCACTTCTCTTCCCTCTTACTGCACCACTCTTGCCCCTGTCTCCACCCCTGTTCTCTCTTTTTGCACTCTTTGCAGTTTCTGCAACTCTCTTGCCTCTTTCTGCACTTCTCTTGTGTAGGAGAGTAGGATCTGCCTCTTATGTTGCCCCCACTTTTTTTCTGATGTTAGCACTGGTTTCTGGCTATAGTCTGGCTGGGTCCCTGCCAATCAGGGCCCCAGCCTCTCTGTTCTCTCTAAACGACATGGAGTGCACTCTAGGTGCACTAGTGATTGGATACTGTGGTGCCTTATGAGTCCCTAGTATATGGTACCTTAGGTGCCAAGGGCATAGGTACTTCACAGGCCTACCAGGGGCTGCAGCATGTGTTATGCCACCCCTGGGAAGCAGTCTAAATCTGACACCACAGGCCTGCTACTGCAGCCTGGGTGAGGTGGTGCTAGCACCCCTCACTGAGATATAGGTTTCCTATATCTCTCCTGCACACACATATAAACCTATCAGTCACCCCTAAGGCAGGCCCTATCAATCCTGAGGGCAGGGTGCTTGGCTTCTATGTGAGGGGTGCCTCTGCCTGAGCAGGGCCCCTCTGCAGCTCTCAGAGTCTATTCTCTGGTGCTGTTTGTGGATGCGGTTAAACCATATACTATTAAGTGCATTATATCCTCGCGGTAAATGCTAACTTTGGAATGGCTGCATCAAAACATGTCGTGTTTGGTGTCAAACATCTTGGAATACTACCCCCCGCCAATCTTGGCGGCGGGGGTAGCATTCCACCCTTCTAGAGGGATAAGACATGTACCTGCTGTGGAAACGCGGTAGAATCCTAAAGAGCCCTGGCATCACAAAATGGATGCCACCAGTCACAGACACTGGGCTGCCCTCCTGCTGATGACCGAAACTCGCAGTGGAGGAAGCCCAACAATAGGCATCCTGTCACAGGGAGGTGTAACCACCTTCCAGACAGGGTTTAGTGTATTGGGGCTGGGTGGGTGCACTCTTAGAGTGCTTTGAAGTCCTGCACTGGGGGAGCAGAAGGCTCCTCTGTGCATATGCCAGTTCAAACCAGCTCAGGGGCTACCTGCCCCTGCTCTGGCGCGAAACTGGACAAAGGGAAGTGGGTGTAGCCACCCCTCCCTTGACCCTCCCATAGGTGGGGTCATAGAGCTAGTCCATCCCCTCTTTTTAGTATAAGAGGGGGAACCTTGCCATTGCAAAGCAGATAACCCCTGGACGACGCTCTACAGAAGAATCCTGGCCCTTCGACGTTCCACTACCTTTGGAAGACAGAAGAATCTCCCTTGGAGTCAAGGAGTGACTCCCCTGCTTGGCAGGCACCAAAAACGACAACGACGGTCGCAAACTACGCCGCTCCCGCCGGAGTCCGAAGTCCCTGCAGCCCAAGAAGTGGATTTCCTGACTTCTCCAAGGCCATCGTGAGTCCCCAGCGAAGCTGAGGCAAGTGGACCCCACGAGTGACGAGGAACCGCGACCCCTGGGTACCGTGCACTATTGTCGAGTGCAACCCCTTCACAACGTTCCACGAACTTGTGCTTTGGACCACGTGTGGTCCCGACCTCCAGCAGGAATCCCTCCGAAGATCAGAGGCCTACACCGTCCCGAGTGACCGTGGGCCCCTGTTGAGTGATTCCGCCCGAGGTGTCTTTGCGATCCCTTGCCAGCCGGCTCGTGGGTCCCCAGAAGACTTCTTAAAGAAACCAAAGGGCTCCCCTGGTTGCTCCAGGCCTGCCCTGACTTACCCTCGCTGGGTGAGTCCCTCAGACCTTGCTGGTCTGTGCCATCGACTTTTCTTCATCTCCCCAAGACTTGCTGTTGCCAAGGCTTGTTGGCTCCAATCGAGTTGCCGACACCGCAGTCAGCTGCAGACTTCGTGGGACACACAGAATCCAGCTCCTGGTCGTCGTCGACGCCTCCTGGACCTCGTGGCTGAAGAGTCAAGGCACCCGCAACCGACCTGAATCAACCGACGACGGTGGGCATCCATCTTCCTTGCCCCGAGTCACTGCCAAGTGACTTTGAACACTGTCCCCTCTGCTTTCAGGTCATCCTTCTTCAGAATCCAGGCTTGGATTCCACCGGACACTTCTTCAGCTCCGCAAGCAGCAAGTCTTCTTTGTTCGCCATTGAAAACGACGCCGCGACCCGACACCAAAGGACACCTATGCACCCGGCTTCCCTGGGTGAGGTAACTCCAGCACTACGGTGCTCCTGTGGGTGTGGGCCCTAGAACTACTTACCCTGTAAGTGACTTGCTTGTAGGTTCTCCCGAAGTATCCTAGAACTCTTAATTTCCAACCGCGACTTGCCCCATTGAAGTTAACGGCGATCCGCGCCTGTGTATCCACACTGCACGCGTCCCCCGTGGGTCCTTTACTTACCTGCCTTGGGTGGTTTCGTGAGGCCCCAGCACTTCTGAAGGCCCTAGGCCTTGTCTCCCTGCAAGTCGTTGTTGCTAAGTCCCTTTTTTAGTATATGGTCTGGTACGCCCCTAGGGCCCCAGCCATATTTTGTGCTTAACTTATTGTGAAACGTTGATTTGTGCATATGTTTGTCTTCTAATCTCATAAAGAGATTAGTAGAGAGTTATTTAGAAATAAATACATATATATTTGATATATATACCTGTGTGGTGTCTTTTCATTTGGTGATTCAAGAGATTATATGGTAAAACAAGCTGCTTTACATTCCTTCAAGACTTAGCCTGAAGGCTGCTCTCCACAGCTACCACTAGGATAGCTTTCTTTAAAAGGTTGTCTTAAACCTATCTACCATAAGAGTCGATTTGCCCTGGTGCAAGGTGTCCACTTTAATTAGTGAACAGCATATACCAGGCCAACTTCTCACATTGGTGGGCAGCGTGTGGGATTCCAGCTTGCCATTGTTTTACCAGAAAATCTCTATTTGAATTACTAACTGAAAACCATTATAGGTACTCAAGGTACATATAAAGTCAAGCTTAGTATCAATAAGTTCTACTGAACTTAGAGCTGTGTGCCAAGGGATAGCACACCCTTTCCACAGCTCAAGCTAGGATCAGTAGGCCACAAACTAGTGTAGGTAGTACAACACTGCACAACACTAGAATGTCCTTAAAGGGTGGACCCAGTGGATCCACTCAGCCTCAGTATAAGGACATGGCTTTCTCTGACTTGAGAGCCATGTGTGTTGACAGACACCTGAGACTAGGACAGAGTCCCTCAACACTACACCTGATAGATCTGCTGACAGCAGATGACCTTAGATTGGCTCTAGGAGCTAAAGGGTTTGAATCAGTGGGTGGGTCAGTCATAGTATCTGGGTCAGATGATGAAAATCAGAATGACCAAGACTCTGTGATTGAAGGGCCAGGCTCCAAGGGGCCTGAAAAGGACAGAGGAATTCTCCCTAAGAGAACTGACAGAGAGGAGGAGAGGCACAGATCCCCTTCCAGGGAATCTGACCACTCTTATCACTCTGGCAGAGAATTTGTCCAGCAGAGGAGCTCATACTTTTCCTTAAGAGAGACCTCCTCTGAGAGAAGGTGCAAACTGCTCCAGTATGAGGAAGCCAGAGTGGCCCTCAGAACCAAGCAGTTGGCACTGGATAGGAAGCCCTGGAGATCCAGAGAGCTTCTAGAAAAGAGGGGTTAGAACCCCCTGGTGGCAGCAACAGTGTCCCTAGAGGCAGAGAATATATTCCTGACCATAGGAACCTGAGCAAGGTTGTTCCTCCCTACCAGAGTGGGGATGATATCCACAAGTGGATAACTGCTATGGAGAGGGCCTGTAGAGTACAGCAGGTCCCCCAAAAGCAGTGGGCAGCAATCTTGTGGCTCTCCTTTTCAGATAAAGGAAGAGACAAGCTCCTCACTGTTAGAGAGGAGGATGCTGATGATTATGAGGTCCTGAAGAGTGCACTGATAGATGGGTTTGGCTTAACCACTGAGCAGTACAGGTTGAAGTTCAGAGATACCCAGAAGGCACAGACTCAGGACTGGACTGACTTTGTTGATTGTGCAACCAAGGCTCTAGAGGGTTGGCTGGTTGGCAGTAGGGTTACTGATTTCAAGGGATTGTATAATCTGATGATGAGAGAACAGATCCTAAATAATTGCCAGAACCAGTTGTTGCATCAGTACCTGGTGGACTCTGATCTGACCTCTCCCCAAGAATTGGGAAAGAAGGCAGACAAATGGGTCAGAACCAGGGTGAGGCAGAAAACCCAGAACCAAGGGGGTGACACTAAGAAGCAAGATCCTAAAGGCTCTGAGAAAGGTGGGGATAAGTCAAAAGACCAGAAGTCTTCACAAGGGCCCCAAAAATCTGCATCTGGTGGGGAGTCACAGTCCAACAAGGGAAAAGGCCAAAAGAAGCCCTGGTGCAAATTCTGTAAACAGAAAGGGCACTGGACTTCTGATTGTACCAAGTCCAAAGACCAAACCACCACCACTCCTGCCCCTAAGGCAACTGTGCCCCCTAGCTCAGCTACTGGTGGAGGTGGTACGCAGAATAAGGGTGTAGTAGGGTTGACCCTGGGTTCTGAAGTGGATTCTGACCTAGTCAGAGTGACCACTCAGGCAATGCTGATTTGTGAGGGAAACATTGATATGTCCTTCCTAGTAAGCCCCAGTAATCTGGGCAAGTACAAACAGCAGCCTTTGATAAATGGCAAACAGGCTTTGGCATTTAGGGACACAGGTGCTAGTGTCACCATGGTGGCAGAGGACCTAGTGGACCCTGGACAGATCATCCTGGGTGAAATGTACCAGGTGACCAATGCAAGCAATGTCCAGACCAACCATAGTCTGGCAGTTGTGAATTTCTCCTGGGGAGGGGTAACTGGCCTCAAGAAGGTTGTAGTCAGTGCAGACCTCCCTGTAGAATGTCTATTGGGCAATGATCTAGAGACTTCAGCCTGGTCTGAAGTAGAGTTATGGACTCATGCTGAGATGTTGGGCATCCCTGCAGAGGTATTTGCTGTGACCAGGTCACAAGCAAGAATGCATGACACTGAACCAGCTCTGGATCCTGGAACAATGGACCAGATGCTTCCCAAGAGGAGGAGCAGTAGGGTTAAGGCAGTGCCTTCCCCTCTGTCTCAGATCAAGGATTCACTTCCAGAGGGAGGTGAAGCAGAACCTGAAGAAGGAACTGCCCCAGAGGGACTTGAACCTGACCAGGTTGAGTTCTTGGGGGCAGGGGCCCTTCTAGGGAAGATCTGAGTAAGGAGCAACAGTGCTGCCCCTCTCTTGAACCCCTCAGACAGCAGGCTGCTGCTGAGGCTGCTGGGAGTGCTAGTGGGTCCCATAAAGTTTATTGGGATGAGGGACTCCTATATTCTGAGGGTAGAGACCCAGCCCCTGGAGCCACCAGGAGGTTGGTAATACCTCAGAAGTTTAGGGGTTCCTCTTGACCTTAGCACATGATATCCCTTTGGCAGGTCACTTGGGCCAAAACAAGACCTGGGACAGGCTTGTTCCACATTTTCATTGGCCACATATGTCAGAGGACACAAAGGAGTTTTGTCGCTCCTGTGTCACTTGCCAAGCCAGTGGTAAGGCAGGTGGCACAACAAAGGCCCCCTGATACCACTACCTGTGGTGGGGGTACCCTTTGAAAGGGTAGGGATTGACATTGTTGGTCCCCTTGACCCTCAGACTGCATCTGGGCACAGATTTATCCTGGTGGTAGTGGATCATGCCACCAGGTACCCAGAGGCAATTCCCCTGAGGACCACCACAGCCCCTGTGGTGGCAAGAGCCCTCATTGGAGTTTTCTCCAGAGTGGGTTTCCCAAAGGAGGTCATTTCTGACAGAGGTACCAACTTCATGTCAGGATATCTGAAAGCAATGTGGAAGGAGTGTGGTGTAACTTATAAGTTCACCACCCCTATCACCCACAATGCAATGGTTTAGTTGAACGCTTCAACAAAACCTTGAAAGGAATGATTAAAGGACTCCCAGAGAAGCTTAGGCGGAAATGGGACCTTCTTCTTCCTTGCCTGTTGTTTGCATACAGAGAGGTTCCACAGAAGGGGTTGGTTACAGCCCATTTGAGCTTCTGTTTGGGCATCCTGTGAGAGGTCCACTATGTTTGGTAAAAGAGGGCTGGGAGTTACCTCTCAAGCCCCCAAACAAGATGTGATGGACTATGTACTTGGTCTCCGCTCCCGGATGGCAGAGTACATGAAAAAGGCAACCAAAAACCTGGAGGCCAGCCAAGAATTGCAAAAAGCTTGGCATGACCAAAAGGCTGTGCTGACTGTATACCAGCCAGGACAGAAAGTGTGGGTGTTGGAGCCTGTGGCCCCAGCAGCCCTCCAGGACAAGTGGAGTGGCCCCCATACAATAGTTGAACAGAAGGGAGAAGTCACCTATCTGGTGAATCTTGGAACTCCCAGGAGCCCCCTAAGGGTGCTTCATGTCAACAGATTAAAGCCATATGTTGACAGGGCTGACATGGGCTTGCTCATGGCAACTGATGAGGACCAGGAGGAGGAGAGTGACCCTCTCCCTGACCTGCTCTCTCAGAACCCTGATGATGGGTCAGTAGATGGTGTTGCTTTGGCAAGCAGCCTCACTGACCATCAGCAAACTGAGTGCAGACAAGTTCTGCAACAGTTTAGACATATGTTTAGCCTGACCCCTAGTCAGACTACCTGGTGCACCCATGAGGTGGACACTGGGGACAGTCTGCCTGTCAAGAATAAAATCTACAGGCAACCTGACCATGTCAGGGACTGTATCAGGACTGAAGTCCAGAAAATGTTGGAGTTAGGCGTGATTGAGCCTTCAGATAGCCCTTGGGCTAGCCCAGTAGTCCTGGTACCCAAGCCTCATACCCAGGGTGGTAAGAAAGAAATGAGGTTTTGTGTAGACTACAGAGGCCTCAATGCAGTCACTAGGACTGATGCCTATCCCATACCAAGGGCAGATGAGCTGATTGATACTTTGGCCTCAGCCAAGTATCTAAGCACATTTGACCTAACAGCTGGCTACTGGCAAATCAGATTAGCTGATGATGCAAAAGCCAAAACAGCATTTTCGACCCCTGGTGGGCACTACCACTTTGTGGTGATGCCCTTTGGATTGAAAAATGCACCTGCCACTTTTCAGAGGTTGGTGAATAAAGTTCTGGCAGGGATGGAAACTTATTGCTCAGCTTATCTAGATGATATTGCTGTCTTTAGTTCCTCCTGGCAGGATCACCTGGTCCACCTCAGAAATGTTTTGGAGGCCCTGCAGAAAGCAGGCCTCACTATCAAGGCCACCAAGTGCCAGATAGGGCAGAGTCAGGTTGTGTACCTGGGCCACCTTGTAGGTGGAGGCCAGGTTCAGCCTTTACAGAGCAAAATCCAAACCATAATGGAATGGGTTGCTCCAACCACCCAGACACAGGTGAGAGCCTTCTTAGGCCTGACTGGGTACTATAGGAGGTTTGTCAAGGGATATGGATCTATAGTGACCCCTTGAATGATCTTACCTCTAAGAAAATGCCAAAAAGGTTCAGTGGACAGCTAGCTGTCAAAAGGCATTTGAAGACCTAAAGCAGGCCATGTGCACTGCCCCCATCTTACAGAGTCCAGACTACACCAAAAAGTTCATTGTCCAAACAGATGCTTCTGAGCTGGGTGTGGGAGCTGTACTGTCTCAACTGAATGATGAAGGTCAAGACCAGCCAGTAGCTTTTATTAGCAGAAGGCTGACCCCTAGAGAGAAACGTTGGTCAGCTATAGAGAGGGAGGCCTTTGCTGTGGTATGGGCCCTGAAGAAGCTGAGGCCATACTTGTTTGGTACTCACTTCATAGTTCAGACTGACCACAAGCCCCTCCTATGGCTAAAGCAGATGAAAGGTGAAAACCCAAAACTTTTGAGGTGGTCCATTTCCCTACAGGGGATGGACTATACAGTGGAACATAGGCCTGGGACCCAACATGCCAATGCAGATGGACTCTCAAGGTATTTCCACTTTGAACACGAAGACTCAACTGGTCAAGGTTAGTTTAGTGTCCCTACGTTTGGGGGGGTTGTGTAGGAGAGTAGGATCTGCCTCTTATGTTGCCCCCACTTTTTTCTGATGTTAGCACTGGTTTCTGGCTATAGTCTGGCTGGGTCCCTGCCAATCAGGGCCCCAGCCTCTCTGTTCTCTCTAAACGACATGGAGTGCACTCTAGGTGCACTAGTGATTGGATACTGTGGTGCCTTATGAGTCCCTAGTATATGGTACCTTAGGTGCCAAGGGCATAGGTACTTCACAGGCCTACCAGGGGCTGCAGCATGTGTTATGCCACCCCTGGGAAGCAGTCTAAATCTGACACCACAGGCCTGCTACTGCAGCCTGGGTGAGGTGGTGCTAGCACCCCTCACTGAGATATAGGTTTCCTATATCTCTCCTGCACACACATATAAACCTATCAGTCACCCCTAAGGCAGGCCCTATCAATCCTGAGGGCAGGGTGCTTGGCTTCTATGTGAGGGGGTGCCTCTGCCTGAGCAGGGCCCCTCTGCAGCTCTCAGAGTCTATTCTCTGGTGCTGTTTGTGGATGCGGTTAAACCATATACTATTAAGTGCATTATATCCTCGCGGTAAATGCTAACTTTGGAATGGCTGCATCAAAACATGTCGTGTTTGGTGTCAAACATCTTGGAATACTACCCCCCGCCAATCTTGGCGGCGGGGGTAGCATTCCACCCTTCTAGAGGGATAAGACATGTACCTGCTGTGGAAACGCGGTAGAATCCTAAAGAGCCCTGGCATCACAAAATGGATGCCACCAGTCACAGACACTGGGCTGCCCTCCTGCTGATGACCGAAACTCGCAGTGGAGGAAGCCCAACAATAGGCATCCTGTCACAGGGAGGTGTAACCACCTTCCAGACAGGGTTTAGTGTATTGGGGCTGGGTGGGTGCACTCTTAGAGTGCTTTGAAGTCCTGCACTGGGGGAGCAGAAGGCTCCTCTGTGCATATGCCAGTTCAAACCAGCTCAGGGGCTACCTGCCCCTGCTCTGGCGCGAAACTGGACAAAGGGAAGTGGGTGTAGCCACCCCTCCCTTGACCCTCCCATAGGTGGGGTCATAGAGCTAGTCCATCCCCTCTTTTTAGTATAAGAGGGGGAACCTTGCCATTGCAAAGCAGATAACCCCTGGACGACGCTCTACAGAAGAATCCTGGCCCTTCGACGTTCCACTACCTTTGGAAGACAGAAGAATCTCCCTTGGAGTCAAGGAGTGACTCCCCTGCTTGGCAGGCACCAAAAACGACAACGACGGTCGCAAACTACGCCGCTCCCGCCGGAGTCCGAAGTCCCTCCAGCCCAAGAAGTGGATTTCCTGACTTCTCCAAGGCCATCGTGAGTCCCCAGCGAAGCTGAGGCGCGTGGACCCCACGAGTGACGAGGAACCGCGACCCCTGGGTACCGTGCACTATTGTCGAGTGCAACCCCTTCACAACGTTCCACGAACTTGTGCTTTGGACCACGTGTGGGCCCGACCTCCCGCAGGAATCCCTCCGAAGATCAGAGGCCTACACCGTCCCGAGTGACCGTGGGCCCCTGTTGAGTGATTCCGCCTGAGGTGTCTTTGCGATCCCTTGCCAGCCGTCTCGTGGGTCCCTAGAAGACTTCTTAAAGAAACCAAAGGGCTCCCCTGGTTGCTCCAGGCCTGCCCTGACTTACCCTCGCTGGGTGAGTCCCTCAGACCTTGCTGGTCTGTGCCATCGACTTTTCTTCATCTCCCCGAGACTTGCTGTTGCCAAGGCTTGTTGGCTCCAATCGAGTTGCCGACACCGCAGTCAGCTGCAGACTTCGTGGGACACACAGAATCCAGCTCCTGGTCGTCGTCGACACCTCCTGGACCTCGTGGCTGAAGAGTCAAGGCACCCGCAACCGACCTGAATCAACCGACGACGGTGGGCATCCATCTTCCTTGCCCCGAGTCACTGCCAAGTGACTTTGAACACTGTCCCCTCTGCTTTCAGGTCATCCTTCTTCAGAATCCAGGCTTGGATTCCACCGGACACTTCTTCAGCTCCCGCAAGCAGCAAGTCTTCTTTGTTCGCCATTGAAAACGACGCCGCGACCCGACACCAAAGGACACCTATGCACCCGGCTTCCCTGGGTGAGGTAACTCCAGCACTACGGTGCTCCTGTGGGTGTGGGCCCTAGAACTACTTACCCTGTAAGTGACTTGCTTGTAGGTTCTCCCGAAGTATCCTAGAACTCTTAATTTCCAACCGCGACTTGCCCCATTGAAGTTAACGGCGATCCGCGCCTGTGTATCCACACTGCACGCGTCCCCCGTGGGTCCTTTACTTACCTGCCTTGGGTGGTTTCGTGAGGCCCCAGCACTTCTGAAGGCCCTAGGCCTTGTCTCCCTGCAAGTCGTTGTTGCTAAGTCCCTTACTTAGTATATGGTCTGGTACGCCCCTAGGGCCCCAGCCATATTTTGTGCTTAACTTATTGTGAAACGTTGATTTGTGCATATGTTTGTCTTCTAATCTCATAAAGAGATTAGTAGAGAGTTATTTAGAAATAAATACATATATATTTGATATATATACCTGTGTGGTGTCTTTTCATTTGGTGATTCAAGAGATTATATGGTAAAACAAGCTGCTTTACATTCCTCCGAGACTTAGCCTGAAGGCTGCTCTCCACAGCTACCACTAGGATAGCTTTCTTTAAAGGTTGTCTTAAACCTATCTACCATAAGAGTCGATTTGCCCTGGTGCAAGGTGTCCACTTTAATTAGTGAACAGCATATACCAGGCCAAC